>SNQJ01S0085155.1:0-24810 GCA_010110895.2 Picea sitchensis | reverse complement strand
AATCTAAATTTAAATGTATTGTTACTACATGATTTTCCTTCAAGTTAACCATTAAGTTTTAGTTTTAACTTCCCTTAAAGAATTTTGAGTTCAAGTTGAGTGTCAAAATTTACTTTTTACGAACTTTTTTACCTTGATGGTTTTCATATTATTTTACTTAATAGTCATAGTAGATAAATCATAGCCTTGGGAATATTTAGAATTTTTTCCTATAAGTATAGGTGTGATGAGTATCAAGCCTTCAACATTTAGTGCTCATGAAGACCTGTGATGGAGCCATAAGATCCCCAACTGATATATAGTGGGAGGCTAATTATCTTTAACAATCATATTACATTAAGTTTATGACTTGGGGTAATGTAGATAACATGATTAGGTTGATGGTGACTTGATTAAGTGGAAAGACAACAATGCAAGTAGGTATTGATGATAATCGATCAAATGACTTCATCAATGCTAATTGATATTACCATAGTAATAAAGATAAATTCAAATACTTTGATTAGCAATGATTTGTAATCAAGTTGAGGTCTAATGGTGATAGTTGACATAAAATGTAATGGACGATGCATGATGTCAATAATTGTTGTAGCAATTTAATGCTCGATAATGATGCGGTTGGATTGGTGATGATCTAATGAAATTGACTATGTCAAGGATGAACCAATGATACTACAGTTGATCAATTTTAGAGTAATATGTTGACATTAACGATGTTAATTTGATTTCCTTTATGGTGTTAGTGAATATATGACTATGCTTCTCATAAACCAATGTTATTAATTCTCTCAATGGAATTAGTTGATTAACATTTTATTTGATGATGATGTTATCCATTGGTAAATATTTGGTGGTATTAACGCAAATGATTTGACGTAGGATGAATCCTATAATGTTGACAACTAATGAAAGCAATGATTGGATTGAGAGGGAAATGTCTGAAAATTAAATTAATGATGGATTTTTTTTCTAGCAGAAAAAATTACTCAATTATATTTGAAATATAATGTGTTCTCGCATCAAGATACATAAGTGGAGGGATATATGGAAAAAGATAAAAGCTATGAAGAGATAAATTTAAGAACTTACTACAAGTCTTTAGAAAGGAGAAAATGAGTTATGAGGAATATACAAGAGTTTGTTGCTGCGAAGTTTAAGAATATTTTTTTTGAATATCCGTCGGCAAAACTATAGCATTCAATCCTAAAATATTTTGATAGCATGATTGGGGCCCTCATGACCATCCAGCCAATGGTTGTATGTGAGAAAACCTGCTTTTCTCTGTAATGTTTTCTTTGATAGCAGGTTCGCTTCCCTGTTGAACTCTCAGGAGGAATGTGAGAAATAAAGATCCTTGAAGTGGCATTTTAGAAATTTGATTCTATCTTTCGAGGCCAAGAGTGGGATAGTTTGAAGATTTCCTTGGTGATTCAATCAATCAATGATAACTTTGGAGTCTCCGATCAAATGAAGTTTTTCGATGTTTAGTCTGGAGGCCAAGTGAAGTGTAGCCCAGGCACCCAGTAGTTCTTCCCTTGTGTTGGTGTTTGTGCTGCAACAGAGAGTCCATATGTAAATAGAGTTATTACTTATTTTAATCAGTCCACATGCGCCACTCAAAGTGACACTATGTTGTGTTGCACCGTCGAACCACCCCATAGGAGTATCCTTTGATACAAGAGGGTTGACTAATGTATTTTTTTTCACAAATTCTGGGTGTATGTCTTTCTAGTTTTGAAACAGGCCAAGAGATTTATAAGAAACAACATTAAAAGAGGGTGGATTATTTTCAAATATTTTAAAGTTTCTATCCATCCAAATAAACCAATTGACCAATGGAGGAAGTATCTTGTAATAGTTCTCATTGGATGACCAATGATCGAATAAAGTAGAGATGGAGGTCCCAATCCAGGCAATGTTTAAGTGGTTTTCCAATGTGATCTTGTCCCAGACAAGGGGAGTGAAGTGGCACTGAGTAAAAAGATGGTACACTGTCTCTTCATCACTGTAGCAAAGTTGGCAGGTATTTGGGCCAGTCCAACCTTTTCTTTGAAGGTTATCCCAGGTGGGGATTTTGTTTTCGATAGTAAGCCAGGTAAAGAGCTTAATATTAAGTGGTAATTTCCATTTCCAAAGATGTTTGTGCCATCCAAAGATGTTGTTTTTCCAGGCTGTGTTAGAAATGGTAGTATACAAGTTTTTGACTGATAAATGGCTCGAATTGTCCCCTCTAGCCCACAACATTTGATTCTCCACATCATGTAGTAAGATGCCCATGAGAGTAAGATCCAGGGAAAAAAATTCCCACTCCGCTGCCAAATCAGTTGGTAGATCCAGTTCACTATAGGATTTTCATCCTACTGTCAAGGTCCCGAGATCGTTGAAATGTCGGCCTTGAAAAATATAGCAGGTATTTTTTAATTTTAAATGTGAAATTATTTTTGGAGAGAGGAGGGATGCTTGGTTGAGTCCAAGTATGCAGTCCCTACCAATTATGATGGAGTGGTCGGAGCCCGACTTCGAGAAGAGCTAGCTTGTGATCCAGTGTATCAAATTTGAAAAATTCCTCCAAATCCGTGAAGCATTCCTTGTGTGTGGGGATCCAGATCGAAGTTAGGAAGCGACAAAGATATATGGTAAGTATTTTTATTTAATGACAACACTCCAAATTCCACTAGAATTCAATGCGCACCAGAGGGAATTGGCAGCCAGAGCTTGGTTGAATTTGAAGATATTTCTTATCCCCCAATGATGGACTTGGGAGATCATTGTTGGCAATATCACATATTAGTGTTGCACTAATAATTCTAAGATCACTTAATATGGATGATTAGTTAGTAATGCAAGATTATGGATTAGTAGTTGAAATCAATGCTCGGGACATCAACAATTCTATCTCTGTGACTTTATAATAAATTGACAATAATATTGTGATTCAACTATGGTCATGATGATTTGAAAAATATACATTATGGATATTGAGGATATGGATGATATTAATGTCTTTCTGTGATCTTGATGATGGGGATGGTAATAAATAGTAGCGAGAGTCGTTATCATAACATGGGTTGATTGACAATGACAATATTATGATTGAAGAAGATGATGCGTGATTTGGGAATCTAAAAATAAATAATTTTTTTATACTTGGTTCCATAATATTGAATTGGGTCTAAGGCCATGGCCCTATTGAGAGGGGGAAATTGTAACACCCCAAGGTGTGTGTGGGTATTGTGCAAGATTATTGATTGTCTATGATAGTAGATGCTATCATTATTTATGGATTATTTGAATATTCATTGAGCATTGCTAGCCAATGATTACAAGCATCATCCTCCATGGATAAAGGTTGAGGTTTCCCTTGGTGGCTAGTTGTTGATGAATTTCACATTGGTATGTGTTATCTCTCCTTCTAGTAATTATTAAGGTTTTTATTATGTTCTAGTTACCTTCTTTCTAGACCATGAGTGTGTTATATAGTAAGGTGAAATCTTAATTTTTGTATGATCCCTTATGGGATATTTACTTGCCTTGAAACATATGTGTGACATAATGAATATACCCTTGACGAATTACAATGTGTAATTTGTATTTTGATGTGATGTTAATATGATCAAGGTGTTATGATGCATTGATTTTTTAGTCTGAGGAATAGGAGATGGTGTTTCATAATCACCATCGCCTTGTTCTTAATTCTAGGAAGGATTGAGTATGATGAACCTTGACATCTATGTGATTTCCTAGTTTACGAGGAGTACTAATATTTCTTAATCAATTAATGACATCATTTATTTATTTTCTAGTAATGGCCATTGGTAATTATTGAAGGATGGTTAGCATGAGAGAATGGTTAAATCTATATATGCATGTTAATATGTTGATTCTATGGATATCAATGATGTTACTACATGAAGCATTGACACTCTTAATATCAAATATGAAGTAATGATGACCTTTGATGATGATTTAATATAAATTTTCCTTATTCTAATATGATCAATGATGTGTGCATGCATTGGATACCTTTACTTTTA
Organism: Picea sitchensis; assembly: GCA_010110895.2. NCBI lineage: Eukaryota > Viridiplantae > Streptophyta > Pinopsida > Pinales > Pinaceae > Picea > Picea sitchensis. Next base: position 20,776 of record SNQJ01S0085155.1, on the reverse strand, counting down.
GATAGTTCATGATAAATTCACATGTTGGATGCCTTGTTAATATGTATACCTATATTGGATACCTTTCCCTTCATATGGTTCATGATATATGTACATGTTGAATTCCTTGTTATGGTATATGTGTGTATTGAATACCTCTATTTTGATAGTGTTCGTGATATATGAACATGTTGGATGCCTTGTTATGATGTATACATGTATTAGATACATTTCCTTGATATGGTTCATGATATATTCACATGTTGGATGCCTTGTTATGTTGTATACATATATTGGATACCTTTCCTTTGATATATATCATGATATATTCACATGTTGGATGCTTGTTTAGGATGTATACTTGTATTATATACCTTTATTTTTTATATGGTTTGTGATATATGCACATGTTGGATGCCTTGTTATGATGTATACATGCATTGGATACCCTTCCATTTGATGTGATTCATATTATGATTTATGATGTATGCATGCCTTGTTATAATGTATACATGTGCAATATGTCTTGCCACTATTAAATTTCATATTATTGAGATTGATTATGATGATGATGTTACACATGAATTGGTATCTTGGATGGAATAACCTGTTGCAGGTGGAGATATAGGTGGACAATTAGGAAATTCACTCAATGGAAGGGATGTTTTCTCAATGAAACTGACTATATTATCATAGTTCCTATAAATCCTAGGAAATGGGAAAATACTTGTGAAAGTGACCTCCAAAGTTGACTTGGTTAAATGGGTATAAGGGAAAATGGTTTTATTTCACTTTTACCTTATTTTCGACACTTGTAAATTCAGCCTCAAGCTCAAATTATCCCTTGCATGATAGAAGGGAAAGGCCTAAAGGATGAGATCTTGTCATTGAGAGGGGGGATGTGAATCAGTGACTCAATAATTTGTCAATTTTTATTTTGTTAATGCAAAAAAAAATTTTAACACAATATTTATCGTGGAACCTAATCGGGAAAACCACAAACACTTTTCTATTAACTGCAAAATTTTGTTTTACATGTTACATAGACAGAAGATGTACTTCCTTTTAGATCATCACCAACTGATCAGGATGAACCCACACCCTTGTTCACCAACATCAACTGGTAGGAAGCTTCAAACCCTTGTTTAGTCAACTACAACTGACAAGGAAGCACCAACTCCCTTGCAGGCACCAACCTACCCTTGCACCACCCAACCACCCTTATTTTCTAAATCTGGAAAACTTATGTATCATGTCTTCACTACATCTCACTCTACTTTTGTGATTTAATATATCTTATGATTCGGAATGTAGAGACACATTTCTTCTCACCACTCTATCTCGTTTATATAATCTACAAGATGGTGTGAGATATAACGCATTGTGTCCTTTCGTCTGGACCATCGCACCCCTTCACTTAACTTGACCATAATATTTGTTATTATTCAAACCTTACCATGAAGGCTTTTCATAAATTGATCATAGATATGGATCAATTTCATCTTTTAACTCGATCCCAAAGCTCTGCAATTATTGCAGAAACCGAGTTTTGCAGAGGCGCTTCCTTTGAACCATTTTCATATGATCGACAACGCAAAACCACGAGATTATCAACTTTAGCTACGTATTATCTTTTTCCTTTATTTATCTTATTCTATATGACCAACGATGGTGACCAGGCGTTAGGCCAAACGAGTGCTTGATCACTTTATCAGAATCAACAATCACATTTTAATCTCTTGATGAGATGGACGATTGTCGACACTTCAGGACTTCGACTATTCTACTTATGCTATCCTTCCATTGTACTTGATGAAAGTTCGAGAATGCTCCCAAAGTGTTATTTAGATCGAAAAACTCATGTCCACTTCGTGACTTTGGCCCTTCGGAACTTCGGCCCTTTAGGACTTCAGGGCTTTGTCCTTCGCGATTTCGACCCTTCGGGACTTCGAGACTTTTTCCTTCGCAACTTCGACACTTCAGCCTTCGAGACTTGGGAACTCTGGTCATTTGTTGGTGGTGAAACTCTTGAAGTGAAACTCCCGTAGTGACGTAACTTACTAACGTCACTTGTTGACATGGCATGGGCCGAGTGGCTACCACATGTCACTCAGATTTGTGATTTACACTTACCTGAAATGTCAATTTCATCTTGACACTTGTCATTATCTGACTGTGCCACATGTCCTTGCAGACATGGTATGCTGATGTAGATCTCCCGATGTGGCACATATTCTTCTCCTCGATATAACGGTTAGAATAGTATCCAAAATGTATCTCAAATCGACAACTAAGAGTGAATTTGGAATTTTGGCCTTCGAGACTTCGGGTAATTTTATCTCTCCACTTCCTAGTTCTTCCGAAGTGAGATTCCCCGAAGTGTAACCTCCACACAAATTATAACTCGAAATGAATTTTGTTCGTTGATCATGATCTTAGATCCATGGCTTGATCTATCTACGATGCTACTTTTCCTTGGTTTAAATCCAACGACTCTTCCTCTTTGTTTATCCAATCCTTCCACTTAAAGTGATCCAATGGCTATCGGGAATTTAGGTATTCGAAATCTCAACCTTTTTGCCTTGCTTATACTATCCTTCCACTCAACTTGATCCATCGGTCGAGAAGGCTCTTGAAGTAGATCAATGATCAAGGATGATTGCGGGGTCCTAATTAGAATGACGTTTAAAACTATCATCGATCTCCGCAATGGAAAGCTGCTTGTTGGTAGTGGAACTAATGAAAACCGTAGATCTATTTGGTGGGTGATGATCGACGGTCTAGACTAATTGAGGGATTGGAAATAACAAATTTTTTAATTCTCCTTTCTCTCTCTGTGATTTATCCTTGTCGTTGATTTGACGATTGCGTATCAACGGTACCGATTTGATCTGATCATTGACTAGTCATCCAATGATCCTTCTCTTGTAATATGACGGTATAGACTAATTACGGGATTGGTAATAACATGCTTTTTAATTCTCCTTTGTCTCTCTGCAATCCATCCCTGCTATTGATCTGGCGCTTGCGTATTTAACGGTCCTAACTTGATCTGATCATGTTTATACAATGTTCTTTCCCTTCTAAGTATCATCGTGTTATCTATTATGAGATTTGATCTTCATTCGCCTTTCCCTTCTGAGTATCATCGTGTTATCTCTTCTAAGCTTTGATATTCATTTGCTAACCCTCCTGAGCTTTAGTCTCTACATACCGTCCTACTATTTGACATCAATGACAACACATTAATGACACTATGTCCAATAATCTCCCCCTTTGTCATTAATGGAAACACACCAACTTCATACACAATCTCCCCCTATGATGATGCTTATCTCCTCTGAAGTTACTCTCCCCCTTTGACATCAATGGTAAATTGGTTGCTTCTCCTATGGTAAAGCTTTGTATGTCTGTATACTTCTAACCAGAATATGAACTTGGGTAACTTCTTCTACAATCATACTTCTTTTCATAATTGAATAAATCCTCCTGACTTTGTGATGCAGACCCCCCCCCTTCTCTCCTTGGGGCTACACGACCTCTCTATCTAATATATTTCTTCCTTATGAGTCAGATTGACCCTTCAATATCCTTATTGAACCCAAAACAATTATACACAGGGCCCCTTTTCTCCTAAGGAGCAGGTCCTGTGATACCCGCGACCTCTGTCTGCATGCTTCTGAAACGTCAAGTTTTAGGTGCTAGCTCCTTTTTCATTATCCCCTTCCTTCATATGGCCCTGGGATGTGAACTTACAAATATATGCAATTGTGGGCATGTTCAAGGGTGGTTTTTAGCCAACACGCTTTTCGCCCCAAAATTCACTACAAAGCGCCACGTATGCCTTCGACAATACCATGGTGAAAATTAAGATCCAAGTATGTTCTATCCCCGCAATTCTTCCCGGCCGTTGATCTCTCGCTTTTGGCAACGATCCGTGATCAACGACTGCTATCTATCCTCCTTTCCTGTCTTTCATGCACCTTCCCAGACCTCCATGATCTGTCGGCATGTATCTCTCTTCAAAACGAACATATATGATTGATTCTGGATTTCTGGCCTTCAAGAGTTTCAACTCTCAACTCTTACTTCCTTCCAGAGATATTTCTCTGAAATGGCAGATCATTTGCCACACGTCCTTCTAAATCGACGACTCTGCTCCCGCTTCAGGACTTTAGTCTCCTAAACCAGATCAATGGTCCTTTAGCTCCCTCCTCGATCAACGATCAAAATATTCTTCGGGACTTTGGTGCTTGCTCCCTCTTCTTTCCTCTAAATTACTCCATACCTAGAGTTCTAGATCTGGTGCCACGTGTTCACTTTCAAATCAACGGTTGTCGTCCACTTCGGGACTTCGGCCTTCGGGAATGTCAAATCTCAACTTTCACTTCCCTACAAAGTATGCAGATTTTTGTCGCTTGTCCACTTGAATCAGACAGTTGAAACTTACCTCAGCTCTTCGTGTTTCAGAAGTTTCAAAATTTTGTGTGCTCGTTCCTCTGGGAGAACCTTCACTCGAAACTGATGGATTTTCACCACGCGTCCTTCTAGACAATGGATGGTCCCAAATCACTTCGGGACTTCAGGACTTTAGCAATTCCACTCTCCCCTTTTCCTTGGCTCCTCCTTAGAGGTGACTGTCGGTGGTGACCTCATGCAAACACACGATTGCAGCATGCTCAAAGGTGGTTTGAGACCAAACTAATTTTCATCCCGCAATTCACCTTGAGCTTCCACGCGTCCTTTCTACAAAAATGTGGTTTGGATTGCAGCCCACCCTCGAATTCGTAAATCTCGAGCACCTTCTATCCCCACAATGTGAGGTGATCATAGATATCATGTTCTTGACGGTGCTTCTAAATGAACGACCGAGATCTACCTCCAACGGTTCAGATCTCCCTCTCCTAGATCGATGGTTGGAGTCATCTCGGAATTCCGGACTTCAGAATTCTCAAATATTAAACTTTTCCTTTCTTCCACAATGAAGGATATTCTGCGTTGTGATCCAATGACCACTATTTCCCTCTCTCTTGAGCTTCCGATCTCTTTTGAATTAGAATATTTTCTAAGTATTCAAGGGATTCGACCTTTGCTCCTCCTTCGTGTCTGTCTATTGGGTCTCTTCTGCACTTATGAAAAGCATTATCCTTTTTGAACTTGATCCTTAGATGATTTTGATTTCCCATGCACTCCTTGTGTTTATGGGGTTTCGTCAAACTAAGATCCGAAGGATTTCTTGAAAATAAATTCTTCTCTCCCTCCTGGTGTTCCTCTTGCTCGATGCACACCTTACAGAGCTCCTCTTTACAGAGTGTTCTATAACTCTGTATCTCTATGAACTCAACATAGAGTTATTCCTATGCACTCCTTGCACTTCTACAGATGAAGATCAATGCTATCTCTCCTGAGCTTTCTCATCTTCTGCTCTCTTGAATTAGTAAAGATTCACTTCGACACTTACTCGAATTTTAGATCTGTGCACTCCTTGCAGCAGATTCTTATGCAAGGTTCAGATTCTTGCAGATGACTATGCATGACTTGCAGCAGTCACTTTGCACTCCTTGCAAAGGAAAGTTTATTCTATCTCTTATGAGCTTATGAGCCAAAACAGACTCTATCGTCACACTCCTTGCAGACTGTGTGCACACCTTGCATAAGCTCAAATGAAGAGAAATGATTGAAATTTATGCAAACACTTCACAATTTCATATACTCATAACGAGATTCATTCATTCATGAAAACACAATAACAAGGAATTACAAACAATAATAGTTCCATGCATTTGGATCAATTTTCCTTTGTTATATTCATTCAAAAGTAAATGGCTACTGCTATGAAAACGATAACCAAATCACAACAATCTCCTATCTAATTTGCAACAACCTCCTTTAGGCATACCATGCATCTACATATACAAGAGGTCCTCTAGGGTTCCCTCCAACTACCTCTCCTATCAAAGTAACCACTAACAACTACTCAAGCTCTGTTACATTCAAGATTGAGAGTGAAACTCCCAGATCTCTTGCGATCATTTAGTTTCCGATTGTTTCGCTCTTCTTCAATCATCCATTCAAAATGGATCTGCAGAATAAATGCCAGCTTTTAGATTTCGATTAATTTAAAAGGTGTGTTATGGTGTTGAGTTGTCTCTCCACGTGGGATTTTCTGACGATGTTCCTGCATCATACTCCATTTGTAGGAAAAACATGAGCTCCTGCTCATGGCTCCCTCTTCCATGTTTTTGAGAACCTCCAGGGTCCCATACTTTCTCTTGGAGCAGTTCATCTTCTCCTTTTCCTTGCAACTTCGTTTTCCTTGCTGCTCCTGCAGGTTTTCTTCTGTCCCATACTTCTTTGATGACTGCTTCTTGTGCTGCTTCTAGCATCAATTTCTTTATATCCTCTATTTCTTTGTCCAACTGGTCCATTGGCTAGTTTCCCCCCTGCAATATGCTCTGTTTCCTTTTCTCTCCATCAATTTCCAACTTGACTTGTTGGATAAGATACTTTTTCATTTTTACCGTTCTCTCCAGGGCCTCCATATCTTCACACATATCAACAAGATCCATTCTATATGTTTCTTCCTCCTCTGTTGTAGGTTCATATTCTACAGTTATCTCTTACTCAGCTCCTTGGCTGAAATTTTTGAGCAGTTCCACCAAATGTTATTCTTTCTCCATCTCTTGGGCACATTGAAATGTGTGTTATTTCTCCTCTTTACCAATCTGATCAATCTGAACTGTCATGTTATCTTCATCTCCTGTGGCATTAGTTGGTCACTCTGTTGTAGACTCCAGTTCTGGAATCTCACCATTGAGTTGTTGCTCAGCTTCCTCCTCTGATAGATTGACTTATGTCATCTCCTCTTGTGTTCGTTCAACTCCAAATTCCTCCAGTTTCTCCCTAGGTTGGTATGTTCCTCCACCTGTTTCCAATTTGACATGTTGGATATGCCTACTCTGCATATTTACCCTCCTCTCTGGGGATTCCATTTCCTCATAAAACTCAACAAAATCTATGTTGTCATCTTTCTCTTCTGTTGCAGGCTCCAGTATTGCAGTCATCTCCTGTTCATCCCCCAGGCTGAAAATTCTGAGCAATTCTGTTGAATGCTCTTCTCCTGAAATCTGCATGACTATCTCTTGGAAGCCATCTTTTGGTTCTGGATTTTCCAACCAATCCTCCAACATATTCATACATTTCTCCCATTGAGTGAGCAATTCATCTGAATTCTCCTCTTTTTTTGTTGGGGAAAACATCAGTGTCTGCTCCTTCTCCTCCTCTTTGACAATCTTTGTTGGTTATCTTTCCTCTATTGCACTTGCATCACAGACACAATTATCTTTAAAAGAACTTGTCTCCATGGTCTCTTTCTTGGATTCTTGTTGCACTATCTCTTCATGTGCAACGCTTGTATTAGCCTCTGCTGGACTATTTGGTAGTAATATTTGAATTCCCCCAATGATCAGAACACACCTCTGATATTCTTCCATCAGCACTCCTTGTTGATATGAACTCTCAACTAAGTTCATCTCTTCTCCCTTTCCCACCTAACAACTTGGGATTTTATCTCTGCCCACCTATCAGTCTGTGAGATCAATCGATCCCATCTCATTGCTTGCCTGGAAATTAGAACTTTCATCACTTCTTCTCTGGTAGTATATGAGACCTTCCATTGATCTCTTTCTATTTCCCACCTCGCAACTTGAAATTCCATTTCTTCCCTCCTAGCAGTTTATGAGATCTCCTGCTAATCTCATATCATTTCCCACCTGGCAATATGAATTTCCACTGTTGTCCTCCTGACAGTCTATGAGATCCTCCAATGATATCATTTCATTTCCCACTTGGAAATATGAAAATCCATCTCTTCTCTCTTGGTAGTTTATGAGATCCTCAACTGTTCTCTTCTCCTCCTCAACATTGAGATTTCACCTAGTCTCTGGTTCACAGATGTGAATCAGTTCCTCCTATATGTCATTAAGGGTTTCAACATGCCTCAGCCACTTCCTCAACTCTTGTTATTTATTTCTGGCCAACAACTTTTGAACATGCCATTTTACCTTCATGTTCAGAGGCCATTTGTACCTCCAGTGTACCTTTGTTTCTTGTTGCATCTTCAATGTTAGTTGTTCCATTATTTCTCTTATATCAATGAGATCCTTGTCAATTTATGCTTTACTCTTCTGTTGGTGGTATCCTCTTAGACCACACTCATGGCCTTCAATAGCCATCTTTTTTGTCTTTAGCCCTCCTGGCTATCTACCATTTGTTGCACATTTTGCAACAATATTTACAGAGCATCAGTACTCTATCCCTTTTCCTTTACCCACTGTTCTATAGGAAAACTCCAGCTTCTGACACCATTTAATGTCATTAGATTATTTCTATTCACCTTTTCCTACAATCCGCAAACACAATTCAGTTCTTGATACTACTTGGTGTAGTCAGATTGTCTTTTCTATCCCCTTCATCTGAAATCTACGGACAAATCAACGTTGATACCTCTTGATGATATCATACTATATCCTTCATCTCTTTTCCTCTTTTTCTTGATGTCTACAAGAAAACATTCAGCTCTGATACCACTTGATGCAGACCCCCCCCTGCTCTCCTTGGGGCTGCACGACCTCCTGGTCTAAGATATTTCTTCCTTCTGAGTCAGATCGACCCTTCAGGCTCCTTATTAAACCCAAAACAATTATACACAGGCCCCCTTTTCTCCTAAGGCATGGGTCCTATGATACCTGCGACCTCTGTCTATGCACTTCTGAAACGTCAAGTTTCAATATCTAGCTCCTTTTTCGTTAGCCCCTTCCTTCATATGGCCCTGGGATGTGACCTTATGAAAATATGCAATTCCAGGCGCGTCCGAGGGTGATTTTAGGCCAACCCTTTTTTCGTCCTGCAATTCACTACAAAGCGCCACATATGCCTTCGACGATACCATGGTTTCAATTGAAGCTTGTTTAAGGAAAAGTAAGATCCAAGTATGTTTTGGCCCCATAATTCTTCCTGACCGTCGATCTCTCTCTTTCGGTGATGATCTGTGATCAACGACTTCTATATATCCTCCTTTCATGTATTTCACGCGCCTTCCTAGACCTCCATGATCTGTCGGCAGTATCTCTCTTCCAAACAAACGACTATGATTGATTTTGGCTTTCCAACCTTGGGGAGTTTCAACTCTCAATTCTCTCTTCCTTCCAGAGAGATTTATCTAAAATGGCAGATCATCTACCATGTGTCCTTCTAAATCGACGGCTCTGCTCCCACTTCAGGACTTTAGTCTCCTCAACCAGATCAACGATCCTTTAGCTCCCTCCTCGATCAACAATCTAAATCTTCTTCAGGAATTCGGTGCTTTCTCCCTCTAATTTCCTCCGGAGTTATAGATCTGGTGCCATGCGTCCACTTTCAAATCAATGGTTGTCGTCTTCTTCGGGACTTCAGCCTTCGGGATTCTCAAATCTCAACTTTCACTTCCCTTCGAAGTATGCGGATTTATGTCATGTGTCCTCTTGAATCGGAAAAAACTTACTTCAGCTCTTTGTGTTTCAGAAGTTTCAAACTTTTGTGCGCTCATTCCTCTTGGAGTGCCTTCACCCGAAACTGATGGATTTCCACCATGCGTCCTTCCAGACAATGGACAATCCCAAATCACTTCGGGACTTTAGCAATTCCACTCTCCCCTTGTCCTTGGCTCCTCCTTAGAGGTGACCTTGGGCAGTGAACTCACGCAAACACACGATTGTGGCACGCTCAAAGGTGGTTTGAGACCAAACTACTTTTCATCTCACAATTCACCTTGAGCCTCCATGCGTCCTTTCTCCAAAACCGTGGTTTGGATTGTGGCCCGCCCTCAACTTCGTAAAGCTTGAGCACCTTCTATCCCTGCAATTCAATATGACGATCAATCTCATGATATTGATGGTGCTTCTAAACGGACGATCGAGATATACCTCCAATAGTTCAGATATCCCTCTCCCGGATCGGCGCCTAGGGTCGTTTCGGAATTTCGGACTTGGGAATTCTCAAATATCAAACTTTTCCTTTCTTCCGAAATGAAGAATCTTCTGTGCTATGATCCAACAACCACTATTTCCCTCTCTCCTGAGATTCTGATCTCTTCTCACTTAGAGTATTTTCTAAGTATTCAAAGGCTTCGACCTTTTCTCCTCCTTCAAGTTCATCTATTGGGTCTCTTCTACACTTATGAAAAGCGCTATCGCTTCTGAGCTTGATCCTTAGAGGAGTTTTATTTCCCACGTACTCCTTGCATTTCTAGGATTTCTTCACACTCAGATCTGAAGGATTTCTTGAAAATAAATTCTTCTCTCCCTCCTAGTGTTCCTCTTGCTCGATGCACACCTTGCAGATCTCCTCTTTACATAGTGTTCTATAACTCTGTCTCTCTCTGAACACAACATAGAGTTGTTCCTGTGCACTCCTTTCACTTATGTTAATGAAGATCAACACTATCTCTCCTAATCTTTCTCGTCTTCTTCTCTCTTGACTTAGTAAAGCGTCACTTCGACACTTAGTCATATTTTGGATCTATGCACTCCTTGTAGCAGATTCTTACGCAAGGTTCAGATTCTTGTGGACGACTATGCACGACTTGCAGCAGTCACTTTGCACTCCTTGCAAAGGAAACTTTACGCTATCTCTTCTAAGCTTATGAGCTGAAACAGACTTTGTCGTCGCACTCCTTGCCGATTGTGTGCACACCTTTCACAAGCTCAAACGAACAGAAACAATTGAAATTTATGCAAACACTTCACAATTTCATATACTCGTAACGAGATTCATTCATTCATGAAAACACAATAACATGGAATTGCAAAAAATAATAGTTCCACGCATTTGGATGAATTTTCCTTTGTTATATTCATTCAAAAGTAAATGGTTACAGCTATGAAAATGATAACTAAATCACAACAATCTCTTATCTAATTTGCAACAGCCTCCTTTAGTCATACCATGCATCTACATATACAAGAGGTCCTCTAGGGTTCCCTCTGACTACCTCTCCTATCAATGTAACCACTAACAACTACTCAAGCTCCGTTACATTCAATACTAAGAGTGAAACTCCCATATTTCTTGCGATAATTCAGTTTCCGAGCTTTTCTCTCTTCTTCAATCATCCGTTCAAAACGGATCTGCAGAATAAACGCCAGTTTTAGATTTCGATTAATTTAAAAGGAACACTATGGCACTGAGTTGTCCCTCCATGTGGGCTTTATTGACGATGCTCCTGCATCACTTTGATTGTTTTCTCCCCCTAAATTGGTGCCAATTGATGCATTATTTTCTTTAGAGATTAGATTGGAAGAGGGATTACTCCCAATCTTTGCCCGAGATATTCAAATACATTTCTGCTTAAGGGTTTAGTGAGAATATCTGCCACATGTTCTTGTATTGGGACATATTCCAATTTAATGTTCTTATTTTCAGCCTGATCTCTTAAATAGTGGTATTTTATGGGAATGTGTTTTGATTTGGAGTGTTGGAAAGGGTTCTTGGAGAGACTTATAGCACTTGTATTATCACAGTAGATAGAGGTTCTTCAAACACTATTTTGATGTCTTGTAAGGTTTGTTTCATCCATTCTACTTGTGTGCAACATTGTGTTTCTGCAATATACTCAGCTTCAGTGCTAGACAAAGAAATTGAGGATTGTTTCTTGCTTATCCAGACTACCAATGATTCTCCCAAAAAGACTGCTCCTTCACTTGTACTTTTTCTGTCATCTACACAACCTTCCCAATCTGCATCTGAATAGGATTTTAAAGTGAATGCATCCTTGCTAGGGTACAACAAACCAAGATCTATGGACGTTCCTTTCAAATACCTAAAGATTCTTTTCACAACTTGAACATGGATCTCTTTTGGTGCTTCTTGGAATCTATCCACCATCCCAACAACTTGCTTGACATCAGGTCTGGAAGTTGTTACATAGAGTAAACTCTCAATCATTGATTTGTAGTGTTTTGGATCTACAGCTTTGGACTCACATTCCTTGCTTAGTTTGCATCCAACTTTCATAGGTGTACTAACAGGTTTGCAATCCTCTAACTGAAATTTCTTAAGAATATCTTTAACATACTTTGACTTATGGATAAATAATCCTCTATTGGACTGTATTATTTGTAATCCAAGAAAGAATTTCAGTTCACCAAGCAAGGACATTTCAAATTATTGTTGCATCCTCCTATCAAAGTCCTTACTCATTTTTTCATCATCGCTGCCAAATATAATATCATCAACATATACTTCCACAATAACCATGTTATTACCAACAATTTTACATTAAAGATTGATGTCTATTGATCCTCTTTTGAGGCCTTGTTTTTTCAAATAAGAATCTAGCCTTGCATACCAAGCTCTGGGTGTTTGTTTTATCCCATAGAGTGCTTTATTTAGTTTACAGACATCTTTTCCTTTGTTAGTTAATTGGAATCCTTCTGGTTGCTCAAAATAGACTTCCTCTTCTAAGTTTCCATTGAGAAAATCTGACTTGACATCCATTTGGTATACTTAAAAATTTTTGTAGCTTGAGAAAACTAAGAACATACTAATTGCCTCTAATCTGGCCACATGAGCAAATTTTTCTTCATAGTCTACTCCTTCAACCTGAGAATACCCTTTACATACCAATCTGGCTTTGTTTCTGATTACTTTCCCATTCTCATTCATTTTTTTTATACACCCATTTAGTTCCAATGACATTTTTATTTTTTGGTCTTGGAACTAGTTCCCAAGTTTGATTTTTTTCAATCTGGTCCAATTCTCCATTCATAGCATTGACCCAATTCTCATATTTACATGCCTCTTTGATTGAGTTGGGCTCAATATGTGACAAGAGTGTTATTTCTGTCTGATACAAAAGTTTTCTTCTTGTGTGCACTCCATCACTTTTATTTCCAATAATTAGTTCTTCGGGATGATTCTTTTGAGTCATTCTTGAGGGTGTCTTTGTGTCTCTTCTTGGGGATTCTTATCTTAACTCTTCTTCTTGATTATCTTCCTCATCTTCACTGGTATCTATATCATCCTCTTCCATTTCTTCTTTATTCTCTTCTACTTCTTCTTCTTGTGTGCCAACTGACTCGTCATCATCTTCATCTTCATTTTCAAGTAAAGTCTCTTGATGTTTGATCCTTATCATTTTTAAATCATCCACCTTGAAATCCGCAGTCTCAACAATCTTATATAATCTAAGATTGTAGCATTTGCATGCTTTCTTGGTAGATTCATATCCAATAAATATACCTTCATCATATCTAGCATCAACTTTTCTGAGATTCTCATCAATCCTTTTGATGTAGCACTTACTTCCAAATACCTTGAAGTATTTTATCGAAGGAGTTATTCCAAACCATAGTTCATAAGGAGTCTTATCACTATTAATCCTGAGCTGAACTATGTTCAATATTTATATTGTTGTGCTTATAGCTTCCCTCCAATATCCATTAGACAATCTTTCTTCATTGAGCATAGTCCTTGCAACCTCCTGGACTGTTCTATTCCTTCTCTCAGCAATCCCATTTTGTTGAGGTGTTCTGGCAGGAGAGAATTGTCATTTTATTCCATGGGTTTCACAGAAGAGATCGAACTATTTTGAGGTGAACTCACCACCATTGTCTAATCTAAGACATTTGATTTTTGTCTCCTTTTCGTTTTCAACAAGGGTCTTAAAATCTTTGAATTTTTTAAGTGCTTCTGATTTTTCTTTGAGAAAACATACCCAACCCATTCTAGTAAAATCACCAATGAACAACATAAAGTAGGACTCTCCTTGAAAACTATTGGTCCTTGTAGGTCCACAGAGGTCGGTGTGAACAATCTCTAGAGGATTTGAGGCTGAGTATTATTTTGTTTTGAACCTTATTCTAGTTTGCTTCCCTAGTTGACAGTGTCTACACATAGGATTTGAGGGCTTTATGATCTTTGGCAAGTTTCTTACTGCCCCAAGATTGTTGGCTTTCACTAAATTGTCAAATTTAATGTGCCCCAACCTTCTATTCCATAGCCAACTTTCATATACTAAATTTATATGACACTCCTCATTCAACTTTGTATTTAGTATATATACATTCTCGAGAGTTCTAGGAGCAGTACCAACCAGTTTTCCTGAGTCCTCTCTCCTAATATCACATTTATGGGAATCAAATATGCAAATGTGCCCCTGATCACAAGTTTCACTTACACTTAATAGGCTAGGTTTTAGTTTTTCAAAAATCAACACATCCTTGGCTTTGTCTTTTCCCAAACTCACAATGCCTTTCCCAAGTATGTTACCTGAAGCTTTGTCACCAAATGTGACTTTACCCTTTTGTTTCTTTAATTTTAAAAACTTGTCCTTGTTTCCTGTCATATGTTTTGAGCACCCACTTTCAACATACCAGATATATTCTTTATCTTGAGCTTTCAAGGCAATGAGACATTCCTCTTTTGATTTTTCTTCTTTCCAAAGCTTCTTTTGCTCTTTAATGAACTTTGGTTTTTTTGAGACTTCCATTAATATGCAACTACTTTCCTTATGTCCATAGTTATGACATCTGAAGAATTATAGATCCCCTTCTTGTAGAGGTGAAAAGGAGTTATAGTTTATGCTTTTAACTTGATTTATTGTTTGCTTATCTTTAAGGTTATAGTTCTTAACCCTCAAATTTTTCCTTCTATATGCTCTACAATTCATAGCTTTGTGTCCAAAATTAGAGCATGCAAAGCGGTAACCAAAGAAAATGTGAGGATACCTGTTTTGATAAACCTTCTTTGGTGTTGTCTTATATTTATTCTTGATGGGTGAAAGTAGTCCTTTGGAGTTCTGATCATTACTTGTCTTCTCTTCATCTTTCTTCTTGAATGTACTAAGGAGAGAAGCTATATAAGATTTTGAGTTAACTTGGTTTTATTCTTGAGAATAACCTATTTCATTTTTATTACTTGAATCTCTTTGTGTGGTAATAATCTTATCTAATACTTTAGAGCTATTTTCATATCTTGTTTGAATGAGTTTTGCATCAAGTTATTTTCTCAGATGAACTATTTCGGCCTCCATCTTTTCAAAGGTTATTTGTTTCTCTTTAAGAGACTTTTCCATACTTTCTTCCACCCTATTTGCTTCTAGGATTTGGTTTTTCAGATTGCTCATGAGTTTCTCCATCTCGTTTTCTTTCTGTTCATGTTTTTCCTTTTGTTCAACTACAAGACTTTTCAGTTGTTTATATCTGGTTTTGTATTTTCTTAATTCATCCAAGGCACTGAGAATTTATTCTTCCATATTAACCTATGCTTCATCTTCTGACTCTTCCTCATGCTCAATTTATTCTATCTTATTAAGTTCTTCAATACCTAGAAAAAGGACTTCATCATCATCATTGTCACTGGATTCTGATGAACTGTTGTTTTCTTCTTTTGAGTAAAAAATATTTTTCCCTTTGTAAAACCCTTTTTTGTAGTTGGGTTTTTCCTTCTTGTATTGTTTATTTTTGTCTTGTTCATCTTCAGGTTCCTCCTTGGGATAGGGACACTTGGCTGCAAAATGGCCAACCTTGCCACAATTAAAAAATTTGAAAGGCAACTTTCCTTTGTACTTCCCTGATCCTTTATGAAGTTTTTTAATAAAATTGGTTTCTTCTACATCAGATTCTTCATGATGGTTGGGTTGAGGTTTTTTCTTCTGATTTTTTGTTTTCTTGAGCACCTTGAATGTTGCTTGTCCTTTTCGAAGGTTCTCATGTCCTAATATTAACTCATAGGCTGTGAGGATTCCATACAATTCATCCATGGTGAGTTTATCCAGATTTTCTCAATCTTCAAGAGTGGACACTTTAGGATTGTATAGAATAGGTAGTGTTCTTAGTATTTTTTCAACTAGCTCGTTGTCTAACACTTCTACTCCCAAACCTCTGATTGCATTAACAATATTATCAACTCTTTCGAAGTACTCTGAGATATTTTCTTCATCCTTCATTTTTAGACCTTCATATTGTACTTTGAGAGTCTAGAGCTTGGCCTTCTTTACCTTGGAATCTCCTGCATACATAGTTTCCAATTTATCCCAGAGTTGTTTTTCATTATTACAGTTTAGTACTTGAGCAAGGATTTTCTTACTCAAACCAGTTTGTAGTGTGTTTAAAGCCTTTGCATGTTCCCAAAATGTTTTCTTGTTGTTTGCTTCTATGGGAGTGGATTTTGGAACATCATATCCCTTTTCAACTATTGTCCATACTTCCAGTCTAATGGACATCAGATAGCTTTTCATTCTAACACTCTAGAAGACATAGTATTCACCATCAAATAGGGGGTTTTTTTTATGACATATTCAACTGTTGATCCATTCTGATGTATATTTCTCTTCAAGTGATTTAAACCTTTTATGAAGAGACCCACTCTGATACCAATTGAAGGATCATATCCTGTCACTGAGAGGGGGGGTGAATCAATGACTCAATAATTTGTCAATTTTTATTTTGTTAATGCAAAAAAAAACAAATTAACACAATAATTATCGTGGAACCCAATCGAGAAAACCACAAATACTTTTCTATTAACTGCAAAATTTTGTTTTACATGTTACATAGACAGAAGATGTACTTCCTTTTAGATCAGCACCAACTGATCAGAATGCACCCACACCCTTATTCACTAGCACCAACAAGTAGGAGGCTTTGACCCCCTTTTTAGTTAGCTACAACTGACAAGGAAGCACCAACTCCCTTGTAGGCACCAACCTGCCCTTGAACCACCCAACCACCCTTGTTTTTTGAATCTAGAAAACTTATGTATCATGTCTTCACTGAATCTCAATCTACTTTCGTGATTTTATATGTTCTGATTCGGACTGTAGAGACACATTTATTCTCACCACTCTATCTCATTTATATAATCTACACATTGTTGTGAGATATAACGCATTGTGTCCTTTCATCTGGACCATCGTACCTCTTCATTTAACTTAACCATAATCTTTTTTATTATTCAAACCTTACCATGAAGGATTTTCATAAATTGATCATAGATATGGATCAATTTCATCTTTTAACTCAATCCAAAATAACTGCAATTATCGCAGAAACCGAGTTCTATAGAGGCGCTTCCTTCGAACCATTTTCATATGACCGACAATGCAAAACCATGGGCTTATAAAATTTAGCTACATATTATCTTTTTCCTTTATTTCTCTTATTCTATATGACCAACGATGGTGACCATGTGTTAGGCCAAACGAGTGCTTGATCACTTTATCAGAATCAACGATCACATTTTAATCTCTCGATCAGATGGACGACTGCCAGCACTTTGTCACTTCGGTTATTCTACTTACGCTATCCTTCCACTATACTTGATCAATGTTGGAGAACACTCCTGAAGATTTCTTTAGATTGGACGACTCATGTCCACTTTAGGACTTTGGCCCTTCGGAACTTCATCCCTTCGGGACTTCAGCCTTCTAGACTTCAGGACTTTGTCCTTTGTGATTTCATCCCTTCGGGACTTCGGCCTTTGAGACTTCGAGAATTTTTCCTTCGTGACTTCAGCACTTCAGCTTTTGGGACTTCGAGACTTTGGTCATTTGTTGGTGGTGAAACTCCCGAAGTGAAACTACCGGACTGACGTAACTTACTGACGTCACTTGTTGACATGGAATTGGTCGAGTGGTTGCCACGTGTCACTCAGATTCATGATTTACAAGTACCTGAAATGTTGATTTCATCTTTACACTTGTCATTATCTAACCTTTCCACGTGTCCTTGAAGATGTGGTCTGTTGATGTAGATCTCTCGATGTGGCACATATTCTTCTCCTCAATCTAACGGTCAGAATAGTATCTGAAATGTATCTCAGATCGACGGCTGAGAGTGAGTTCATAATTTCGGCCTTCGGGACTTTACGCAATTTGATCTCTCCACTTCCCAGTTCTTTCGAAGTGATATTCCCCAAAGTGTAACCTCCACACAACTTGTAACCCGAAATGAATTTTGTTCGGTGATCATGATCTTAGATCCACGACTCGATCTATCTGCGATGCTACTTTGCCTTGGTTTAAATCCAATATTGGATCTTCCTCTTTGCTTATCCAATCCTTCCACTTAAAGTGATCCAATGGCTATCGAGAATTCGGGTATTCAAAATCTCAACCTTTTTTCCTTTCTTATCCTATCCTTCCATGCAACTTGATCCATCGGTTGAGAAGGATCTCGAAGCAGATCAATGATTAAGGATGATTGCAGGGTCCTGAATAGAATGACATTTAAAACTATCGTCAAGCTCCGCAATGGAAAACTGCTTGTTGGTAGTGGAATTGATGCCAACCGTAGATATATTTGGTGGGTGACGATCGATGGTCTAGACTAATTGCAAGATTGGAAATAACACATTTTTTAATTCTCCTTTCGCTCTACGCAATATATCCATGTCGTTGATCTGACGCTTGTGTATCAACGGTCATGATTTGATCTGATCGTTGACTAGTCCTCCAACGATCCTTCTCTTGTAATCTGACGATCTAGACTAATTGTGGGATTGGGAATAACACACTTTTTAATTCTCCTTTTTCTCTCTGCAATCCATCCCTGTCATTGATCCGACGCTTGCGTATTTAACAGTCCTAACTTGATCTGATCATGTTTCTACAATGTGATTTCCCTTCTGAGTATCATCGTGTTATCTATTCTGAGATTTGATCTTCATTCGCCTTTCCCTTCTGATTATCATCACGTTATCTCTTCTGAGATTTTATCTTAATTCGCTAACCCTCCTGAGCTTTAGTCTCTGCATACCGTCCTACTATTTGACATCAATGAAAAGACATTAATGACATTATGTCCAACAAGGCCAAGAGACAAATCTTGGGAAGATGTTACATTATGAGGAATTATAAAAGAAGTGGCTTGCTCATTGTTGGGGGCAGTTGGTTCACGAGGAAATGTAGGACACCGCAACTATTTTTTTAGGGCCCAAATTTCAGGACACAACAACTATGTGATTGTGATCACCAACTAAAGGTGGTTGTCAGATCCTTGTGGAGAAGGATCCAACTGTTTTTGTGGTTGTTATCACCATTTGAATATGGAAGTAAGATCCTTGCGAGAAGGGGGGTTCCACTACTATTGTGATTGTGACCACTAGTATAAGGTGGTAGTAGGATCCCTGCATGCCAAAAAATCATGATATTTGGAGGTGTTTCAATTCCAAGAACCTCTCCACCATACCTCAGTTGAATGGGTGTAAGCCTGACTAAAATGTTCTTGAGTACCTTTGGTTTTTTATTCTTGAGAGTTGTTATGAATTTTGATTTCATTACCTCATTGAGCTTCATCATTACCTATTTATTGAAGATTGGTTTGTAAGATCTTGTTGAAGACTAGTTTTTGGGGATATTTTTATATTATTCTTTGTGGGAGCTATAGTGAAACTGGCTCAACCTTGGACTTCCACAATTTGTAGGTTTAGGTATGTTGTATTTGAGTATTAAATTATGCATTGTTGGTAAATTGGTTAATGGTATAGTTTCTAGTTCTTTATGGGTCTTTGTCATGCCCCTTATATAGAATACTTGCTAGCTTATGTGCATGTACTTGATTATTCTAGATATGGATTATTTTGATGTATATGGTTTTAAAGAAAACCAAATTAGTGTTAAAACCCTAATGGGTTATTATAATATAGTAGCAGACTCTCTAGCTACTACTTCGCCTAGGTTATCCCCATTAGAAGACTTTAAGAAAAGTAGATTTTCTATTGAACTACTTTATCAACAATTACTCCCATATAATATCACTAATTAGAGAGTTTTCAAAGGTGATGAGTAAATCATAGAATTTCTTACCAATTAGGATAATTTCAAGGTTGCAGTGATATATGATGATGAGCATGATAAAGAATTAGAAAGTAATAATTAAGTAATGCATGAATTAACAACTAATACTATTCCAAAATGTGTGGTTACCTTAAAGAAGTTGTTTGAATTACAAGATAAGTTTAAGATATCATCCAATGTCAAAAATTACAATTCAACTTTAGGACATGATATTATCAATCTTGGAATGAATGAAAATCCTAATAATGTAAACAACCAATATGCATGCTAACAACCACCCTCCCAAACACAGGTGAGCAAACATCATCAACTCGATTCATTGGATTTATTTACAATGTGAAGGTTTTCCAAATCAATTTGGACAATAATGAAAATTGAATGATGGTAACAACCAATCACCATTCTCAAGCATGCTCATAGTGTTCCCTCTATCTTGGTCTCCTCCTCCCTCTGTGATGTCTATCTCCTCCAATGTTGTGCCCTATATCTCCTTCTCCTGCATTCCCCCACGCAGATCTCAGGGTTTGGGAAGCTACTTGTGATGTGCTCTCCTCGACTCTCCTCGTGGTGTGCTCTCCTAGGCTCTCCTTGGCTCTCCTTAGCTATCCTTTTTTTCTCTTCTTGGCTCTCCTTGTCTGATCTCCTTGTGTGGTCTCCTCGCGGTTTTCTCTCCTCACGCGCACATAGGTTTGAAATATAATAGGTTTGAAATGTATTTTTTTCCTTTGGTTTGGATTATTATATATAATTAATATCTACTATAATTATATATATTTAATAATTAATATGTATATTTAATAATTATTATATTATATATTATATGATAGGGGTTAATGTGTTAATAATCACCTAAACTAGACCTTCAATCTACACCCCCTAAACTTCTAAATAATCGACCCATAACCCTTATAAAGACGCAATGTGATTTATGTTGGACACACCTACCACACTTAGAGGGGGGGG
>SNQJ01S0085154.1:6299-34582 GCA_010110895.2 Picea sitchensis | reverse complement strand
CTCGCGAGACATTCATAGAGGAGCTTTCTGAAATCAAGGATTTTCGCATTGTGTACCACTGTCATCCTATGACATCATTCTAAAAATGTTATTTATAGGGGAAGAACTTAGCCATTTTCCTCATGTGAAAGATTGTTTTGGAATCCTGAACACATGCCTATGGGGTCATCATCAGAGTGACCAAAATAATGTGTAACAAAATTCCCCCCAAAGTATGAGGATGGAACATGTGATAGTCGAAATACTTTGTAAAATGTGTGTGTGTGTCGGGAACAAGGAGCACACCAATTATGCCATTTCTGATGTAGGTATTCCCATGCTTAGATTATAAGTGATTGAAATCATAAATGCAAGTCATGGCCACCAATTATACACCGTGGATCCATGTCATCAAGATTCTACATAGCCACCAGAAATACACCATGGATCTATGTATTAGAAAGTGTAAATTCAGACACATCCACGAGACATACAAAGTGGATTTGTTTGTCAATTCAAATCATAAATACTCCATCGC
The DNA here is from genome assembly GCA_010110895.2 of Picea sitchensis. Taxonomy (NCBI): domain Eukaryota; kingdom Viridiplantae; phylum Streptophyta; class Pinopsida; order Pinales; family Pinaceae; genus Picea; species Picea sitchensis. Next base: position 34,065 of record SNQJ01S0085154.1, on the reverse strand, counting down.
AGCCTAGGCCAAAAATATAATATCCATGGTATTCAATCCCATCATCCATAAGTACGAATCTAACCATGCGATTACAGGTGCTGAAGTCAAACATGGTAGAAACCACTTGATTACCGTTCGTTGATGAAAACCGTTAACAAGTGTGAGGGAAATCACCATTGATGTCAATGAATCCCAAGGTACCTTAGTACAATCCCAAAAATGTGAATAAATGAACTAAATTCGAACATTCGATGAAATCTCTCGATCATGGACCAATGATGTGAATCCACTGTCGAGAGCGAAGAAACCTGCCATTGAGGCATGCAGGCTCTAAGGTACTAAACAATTTCTAATTCTTGTTCCCAAATGATGGGTTGAATTCAACAGGAAAATACTCGTCACGGGAGGGCCTTGATGTATCCCCCATCAATGACACGAAATAAGTAACAAATTTAGTGTAGATCAAAGAATGAAAATGATTTGAAACTGACACAAGGAAGGCCAACATGGTAAGAAATGACAATGCAGATGGTCGACTCGAAGGAGGGCTTGTTTGGACTTCTCTTGAACATATGAATGACACGACACTGGTCTTGGAAGCATTGACTCAAAGACAACCCAAGATATGAATTCAAAGAAGATCAGATGGGAGACAAATGGATTTCCCAACCCAGATTCAAATGACGAAGGGGGTGTCATGTTCAAGAGTGACTAGTACTGCCACTAACACAGGTACAGAAACACATCTTTTTCCCAAATTCCCCCCCACCATTACTAGCGAGTACCTCTTTATTTTTACGCAAGATTGAGGAGGATAACATATGCTTGTTGATGTAATCTCATCCTTTGGATGAGTCCCTAAGAGTTTTTTTAATGAACCCTAAGAAGGAGTGGTTCAGTCCCATGTGGGTATTTAGATGTTTGTTTAACGATTCCAAAGATAGAAAACTCGAGGGTTTTTAATGTTTATAGCATCTGAAAAACACATTAAAGAGAACGCTCTCAGTTACTTTTTCGTAAAATAATTTGACGGGACTAAAAAAGTGATAAACTATCACCCATTGAATGTTTTCTTCAAATACTTTTACGAGCGTGAAAAGAATAAGGTCGCTCGGCAATCTTTTCATTTTTATGGAGTGTGAAAAGAGCTTAAAGGATACTCTGTGGGTTCCGCTTTTCATGTTTCCATGTCGAGTACGAAATAATGACAAAAGTATACTCGGTTGTGTTCTCATCGATTTTCGAGCACGAGAACGAACAAAGACTAGGCTAGAGGTTTTTCTAAAAAAACCCTAAAAAGGACTAGTAAAGTGAATCAAAAAACATCCATACGGCATTGTTCAGGACTTTAGTCTTTTCGCCTGCGAAAAAATAAAAGACTCATGGAACCATCAAACTTTTAGATAATGATAAAATGCATTAAAATAATAAAATGTTATTTAGAAAAATAAAAAAGTTGAATAAATAGGGGTAAAACTTCTCATTTGCTATTTCATTTGCAATTCATTCCAAACTTGTCTAGAAACCCTGTTTTTACCTCCTTTTTCGGGTATCGATTGAGAGGCACAGGATACCATTCAAAAAACGGTCTCCATCAACATGGTAAGCTCGTCATCCCCTTCTTTTTCAATGGATTAAAATGCATTTGTTTTGGTTACAAAGTGGTTTTTGGGTGATTGTTTGGGCCGATGGATGCGTACTGGGGCCACCGCAGGTGGCCAAAATCGGGACCTGGGAAAATCAATGATTTTCATAGGTTCCCTATGGATCACCTATGGAAACCTCGCACTATATCCAAATATTTCTTGCGGCAGCTGACAGTCCAAAAATTTGCCCACGCATTTGCTCAAAAAAGAAATTCAAATGCAATGTTTGAAGATGCTAATCCCTTTTTCTCGCTTCCATGTAGTTTTTTGATTTCCAAAATGTTGGAATGGAGAGAATGGGGAAATGAGGATGATGAATTTGAGGCTTTGAATGATCCAGGGACTGTCAATTCCCTATGACAGTGCAGATTATTGAAGTTTTTCAAAATCCAAGGCATGAGAGCCCAACTGAGGTTACTAGAATACCTAGTCTGCATGTGGGATGTATACCAACAGGTGTTTCATGTGAGTGTCCATGTTATTTCCATGGATATCGAAGACATCTAATTTTTGAAGGGATTTTCCCATCGTGGAGCACACGTGACCTTAACAGGAGGTCATGGTGGTGGTTGGTCGATGAGTGAATACATCCGTCGGTACTATGAACCTTAGGATGAAAGGTGAAAAGGTAAGGTAGCTATCAGAGGCGTTCAATATTTGAATCTCCGGACCATTTTGTTTACCATTGCATGGATGGAAGGAAGTGAATCTCCACACATGGCCCTCCAAATTTATTTCCAGTATGTCGTGGAATGCACAAAACCTCATGTGTTCAACTGGTGTGATGGTCTTCTTCGTAGTATGAAGACGCAGTTAACAAACAGTAAGAACGGGGACCTGAAGCAATTCGAGTATGGGTCCATTTTGTCATCTTTCTTCCTAGAAAGAGTCCCTCATTTGCATCTATAGGTAGAGTGGGGTATACCAGCACCACGGGATCCGAGGATCAAACGGTGGTGCGATCTTATGGCACAACATGTAGCGAGGCCCATTGTGAAATACAATGATACATTCTTTGACTGGTTAAGGCCCCAAATATTGATGATCGACGACTATGTCTATGCCAGCTTGGAATTTCAAGGCGACCCCGATTTGGTTTTACCTGAGGGTTCTCAGTGGGGGGATCTAGGTAAGAAAAACATTTTTCTTTTTATGAATTTTTTTAATAATATAATATGTTTTTTATGTTCTCTATCCAAAGACTAATCAAAAAATTTGATCATGCAGATGTAGGGCCACACCAGTCTCCAGGCTCATCCCCCATTCAGAGGAGAGGGGAAGCAACTGTAGTAGTCGGATGGGATGTTGACGACTACGAGGAAATCGAACAGAATCTAGAAGGTTTGACAAGGAACATCCCGGACATCGCGATCAATGAGATATTGAGGCGTTATCAGTGCCACATTGTAGGCATGTCTAGTTCACTTAGCTGACTACTCTATAGGGTAGCATGGGTAGTAATATGTTATCGTGAGAAGCATCCATGATGCTCTTTCGTAGAATTCATGGACTTCAGATTTTGATATTTTGGTCTTTGGACGGACAACACTTTTTGTAAAAAACATTTATCGTTATATATATATACACGAGGCTTCTACCGGCTTACTTTGCTTTATATACAACATGTGATGTGTGATTGGATTTATAAATCTCTCAAATGTCTTTCTAACACATAATTAGCTAATGCATTAGTTAATGTATTTAGACATCTAGGAATGTGTTGATACTCAATGTAATCAAAGTAATGCTCCAAGAGACGAATTCGTAAATATACCTGTAACAAAGTAGGACTTCGGATAGTATAAAGGTTACTTAATTGTAGAACTACTAGCTGCGAGTCAAGTCGTACAACCATTCGGTGAATCCCAAGTGAAATAGAACCGGTCAACAATTCGATGATTGCGCTATATTGTGTGATATTATTGGTTTCCCAACCTAGGAAAACACCTTGTAGACTGACAAGTTTGTTTGTGGGTGCATATATTGCCCAAGCAGAAGAAGCTAGGTTTTGAGCACTATGAATAGCACCATCGGCGAAGCCAATGTAGGGTAGAGAAGACATCGACATCTAGAAACCAAGCACAACGCAAGGTAAGCAGTTGGGGGTCGAAACCATATAACGAAAAGAACACAAAAGTAGCACACAAAAAGTATGATATAGTAAAAATAAAAGCACTCATGCAAAGATAGTCTAAGCATAGTACTTCTTCAAGTAAATCCCATTTATGGGCTCACTCAAAGGAATTCCATCATAATCTACTAACTCGTAAGCTCCTTTCTCCAACACTCGTTTGACGATATAAGGGTTGCACCACATAGCCTTGAATTTTTCAGCTTCTAGTAAATCATAATCCTATTTATAAAGGAGAACTAGATCACCTTAAGATAAAACACGCGGTTTGACATTTTTGTCGTATTAGGATTTTACACGTTTCTTCTGGGTTTCAATAACCAGGGTGGCATCACGACGGGTTTCGTCTATTCGCATAAGATACAATAGACGTTCTTCCTCAGCAAAGGTGTTGGGAAGGAGTTTAATACCTAGCTTTAATGACGGTATCTCACATTCAATCGACAGAACCTCTTCAATACCATACACTAATTGAAAAGGCATAAATCTTGTAGTGGACTTCACGAATGTCCGATATGCCCACAATGCTGAAAACAACATCATGTGCCAACTTGTCTTGTGAATTCCTATTATCCGTCGAAGCATAGTAATGAGAATTTTATTTATCGCTTCTACTTGTCCATTGGCCTATGGATAGTAGGGGGTTGAGTTTTCATGTCGAATACCCAACTTTTTGGTAAGCTCGGACATCATGAAATTTTGAAACTGGCTACCGTGATCGGTGACGATAGGTTGCGAGATTTTGAAACGTGTGATGATATGATTGAATATGAACATGGCTGTAGTTTTTCTGGTATTGTCGAATGTAGGCATCGCCTCGGCCCATTTTGTGAAATAATACATAGCTACAATAATGTATCCATGCCCCCCGACCAAGTGAGGGTTATAGGTCATGAAATCAATGCCCCATTTTGTGAAAGGTCCAATGGAAACTACAGGGTGTAAAGGAGAAGGATGCAATATTTTTTTGTTGATGTATGTTTGGAAAGCGTGGCATTTTTGGACGACAATAATACAGTCTTTAAATAAAGAAGGCCAAAAATACCCTACTCGTAAGATCTTTTGGGCAGTAGCATACCCGGACATGTGACCACCACATGCTCTAGAATGGAAGTCATTCAAGGTTTTCTCAGCCTCATCATAGGTGAGACAGTGTCAGAAAATGGAGTCAACTCCATGGTGATAAAGAGTGTCACCAAGGATAATGTACTGAAGGGATGGATAACGTATACGACGACGGTCAGCGCTAGACAAATCAGGTCGGAAAGTCTGAGTCTGGAGATAAATAATGATATCCCCATACCAAAGTTCATCAGAACTAATCAGAAAAAGGGATTTGTCGGGCAAAGAATCATTTGCTACATTCTCTGTTTCATTGCAGGGAAGGTCACATATCAGTTCGAGAAACACCAAGGATTTCTTAGACTTAGCGCGTTCGAATTCTAAGTCAAACTCCTGGAAAATCACTATCCATTTGGAGTATTTTCCCCCTAGCAATTGATGTGTAATAATGTGTTGCATAGGGTTGCAATCGGAAATTACAGTGGTCTTGCATAATAGAATATAGTGACGGAAATGTTGGACAGCTTGAACAACTGCCAAGGCCAGTTTTTCAACATGTAAGTACTTGGCTTCGGTAGTCGTGAGACTCTGACTCAAATAATAAATGACATGTTCATCGTGTAAATCGTCTTCTTGGACTAGAACCATGGCCATGGTAGAGTTTGAAGTAGCGAGATAAAGGAAATAATCTCGACTATAATTGGGCGGGAAAAGTAGTGGGGTACGGGTTAAAATTAGTTTCAAAGCTTCGAAGGATTTGTTGGCAGTGGTTCCCCATACAAACTCAAAACCTTTCTTCAGTAGTCGATTAAATCCGAGTGTTAAATCAGTGTAGTTTGGGATAAAACGACATAAAAAGTTTTCCTTCCCTTGCAAACTTTGTAGCTAGCGGAGTGAGGAAGGAGGAGGGAGATTGAGAATCACCTCGACCTTCAAAGGATCTACCCTGATCCCTTGACATGACACAATAAATCCCAGGAGTCGGCCAAACTCCACACAAAAGACACATTTATGTGGGTTTAAGCATATACGATAGAACCGACAACGAAGTAAAATGGCTTGGAGGTGTGCCGAATGATCACTACGATACATGGAATGCACTGGCAGGTCATCTAGATATGGCTATAAAATGTGCTTAATATCATGAAAAGCATAATACATGGCACATTGAAAAGTCGCACCAACGTTCTCTAGACCGAAGGGTAGTTTTCGGTAGGCAAAGGTGCCCCAAGGAAAAATAAAAGTGCTTTTGGATTGATCCATGGGCAAGATGTTGATTTGATTATAGCCAGAGAAACCATCCATTAAAGAAAATATTTCACTCCCGACACAATCGTCAACGATCTGGTCAACGAAGGGGGTGGGAAAGTTGTCCTTAGGACAAGCTTGATTTATATCCCTATAATCGACGTAGACATGGATCGTACCTTGTTTCTTGTTAACTAGAACTAGATTGGATACCCAATCAGTCAAAGACATGGGATAAATAAAGCCAACTTTAAGAAGTTTTTTGACCTCAATCTTGATTGAAGTTTATTTACGGGGATGGATCGGGCAAAGTCTCTTCCGAACTGGTTTAGTTCTTGGGTAGGTCTTAATTTCATGTACAACAATATCAGGGTCAATACCTGGCATATCTTCATAGCTCCATGCGAATATGTCACAAAACTCTTGAAAAAAGGATTTATAAGTGACAACCTCATTAGTGGAGCATGAAGCTCCAATGTGAACATTTTCAACAACTCCAGGTTTAATGGAAATGTCGAGGGGGATGGTGGGAGAAATATTACTTAAGTTCCCTTCATATAACACATCGTGTGGTGACTCGGGAACAGAGGAAATGACAACAACGGTTGATGGAGTCGAGATCCATTGGTAACTCTCAATGGTGTGTTGTTCGAGGAAGAGAATGGAAAGATGATGTCCATCATCCCAAGGGGTATCTTCCATCGACATAACTGACATAATCATCTCATCCGTGGGAAAAATAACATGGAATGGGTCAGGAGACAAATCACCGAGAGAGATGGTAGAAGGGGTTGTTGATTGAATGGTTAGATAGGCGGATTCAACCGGACTTAAAGGCATTTGGTTGTCATAGCGAGAATAATCACTAGGTTTGGGTATTACCCACGGGTCAGAAGATGTGTGAGTTTTGCGAACGAAGGTGGAAATCATGCTAATCGAGGAAACCAAAGGAGGCGGAGCATCGAGAGGTGGGATTGGGAATGTAACCATCAAAGTTGAATATTTAAGTAGGCCCACAGCGATGTACTCATGCCCAGGCGGTGTCTTCGCGATAAAAGGTATGTTGCTAGTACGGGTGTCAGAGTTGAAAATGGCTAGTTGGTCTACAGTTATGACCTTTCCCTGATGAGGAAAACGTAAAACAAAAAAAAGGGTAGACACAATGGCATGCATCGCATCAATCCAGCTACAACCAAGTAAGAGGTTATAATCGAGAGGTGCATCAAAGACCTCAACTTCAACGTTGACCAATTTTCCTTCCAATGTAATAGACAACGAAGGAAGTACACCATAGGGTTTAAAGCCAGAGCCATCGAAGGATTTAAGCATTTTATGTGATTCAGTAAGAGGAGGAGAGTCGATGGCTTTCCAATAGGCAATATACATTACACATGTGGAGTCACCCTCATCAATAATAGTCCTACAAATGTTCTTGTTAGAGACAACAACTTGTATTTGGAATGCTAGTTTAGGGGGGAGTCTCGAAATGTTATATTTGAGGTCAAAAATTATCAAATTTGTATCTGTAGGATCAATTCCACCGATAGCCTTTAGCAGTTCCTTCCATTGAGTAGGAAAACTTTGGAGGACTTCGACAATCGACATCGCATAAGGTGTTTGCGCCAGATCTTCTACAATACTGTAGTTATGAGCAACACGTGCATGAGGGTTGAAGGAGGACTTTCGAACAACACCCTTTGGGGGAGGGCGAAGAACTGTATTGAGACTCGGTTATTTGAGATGAAGAGGACCATTGGGAGGTGAAGTTGAAGGAGGTTGTTGAACCAATGAAGGTGGTATATCGTCAACCTTCTCCTTTGAGGAAGAATAATCTTTGGCTTGAGTGGTCAGTGTAATGTCATTCTTTTTGGAATCACGAGTACACATGAGTACATAAGAACTAGTGGAGGGAGAGGGTTGGTCATGGATGACCATTTGGGCCTATTGTTGAGAAGGGAAAGGTTGAGACAAAATGACAGGTGTGGGAGGTTTCGCAGTCCCTTGGAGGAACTTAGTAACCTCGGCCCGTCTTGGAAAATATTTCGTTTAGTGATCGTCACCATAGATAAGTCAAGGATATCAGCGTTTGTGCTTATCCTTATCATCGGCAGGTTGGGTTTTGGTTGTCTTATACTGTGGGTTATTTTTATCATCCTTATTCTTACCCTTCCCTTTTTGAGACATATTCTTTCCGGCAGGGGTAGATTGAACAAATTTAACCTCAGAGGTTTTGTCGGTGGGAGGAGTAGGAGACAAAGAATTTTGAACATTAGAAGAATTGGACTTGGGGTTGGTGGGAGAGGCTTGCATATTTTGAGCTTGAGCATGGAAAGTGCCAATCACATCATCAGCCACATGAGAAGCAACATGGGTAGTTGAAGTAGCAGTAGTAGAGGGGCGAGGTGCATCAGGGAGTAAGTTGTAAAGAGTACCCATTTGTGAATAAACAAGGTCGAGGTACTGAGTGCGACTGATAGCATGTTCTTCGGTGACAACTCCACCCATGGAAATATCACGAGATATATAATTCACAAATGATTTTGTAAACCACTCTACCAATAACTGATCAGGAAGATCGAGTTTGATCAAACATCATYTTCGTCTCCACTCATGAATGTGATCAGAGATGTGAGTGGCCTTAGTTTGTTTGAAGGAACTCAAGATCTTGGTTCCTGTTTCATAACGGATCGGTAATTGGTAGTGTGTAAGGAAATACATGGCTAGGKTATTAAAGTAAGTGAAGAAACCCCGTGGTAGTTCTATATACCACTTTGCAGCCGAACCCGTCAGAGTTTGTTGGAAGATTCATAACCGAATTCAATCATCCATAAAAGAGTTGGATGAACACCAAGCGTGGAAATTCATGACATGGTTGTTCGGATCCTCTCCCGGTTTACCATCAATTTTTGGGATGTCGGATGGTAATTTGGTTGGTATAACGGGCCAATGGGGAGAATGTAGGATATGATCATTCAATATTCTACACAAACCAGGTAGATTCAAGGTGGCTAAAAAGGGTAATTGTCTATTCACAGGAGGATACTGGTGACTTTGGGGAGGGAGTCTCATCGGTATACCAATAGGACCATAAGCAGTTTGCATGTGAGGCGAAGGTCCTAACAGATTCGAACATGTGTGTGGAGGCATGTAGCCCATAGGGTTGTGTTGATTGGAGATGTTCCCTTGGGGAGGGATAGTAGATTGAACACTCGAACCCCAAATAGGATTGGAAGAACCGAGGTATGACTGGCCCAAAATAAGGGGTATAAAAGAGCTAACTTGAGGTTGTTTCCCCCCAGATGATCGTGGATTTACTTGAATAAGAATATTCCAATACTAGGCTAGTGATCTGGGGATGTTCTGTCCATACTTTGGATTATATCCTCTAAGTGGGGGTTGTCCTCCAGGTGATAATGATGCTCCAATTTGGGTTTGACCTACAAATTGAGTTTTCCCCCCTAGGTTATACTGTCCCCCAATAGGAATATGATAACCAAAAGTGAATAAGGGAGTAGAAATTCCAAAGGTAGTAGAGCCACTGGGTCTGAATCCTCCTATAAAATGTGGATAAGACCCTCCGGAGAGGAACTGGGATGGTGTCAGAATACAACCGGAAGAAGCATTATACCCAAGAGGAGTGAAGACTCCAGAATCTCTAGATGGAACTTGGGTAGGAATGGGGATGGAAGCATTCAAGGCATTATACCCAAGAGGGAGTGAGGGGATTTGTCTAGACGAACGCGGTGTACCAATAGGAGGTTGGCTAGCCACTGTGTTTCCGGTGGGGATAATCATAGTGTTTGGGACCATTGTTGAGTGGGCCTACTGAAGAGGGATGGTGGAGCTAGGAACAACCTCTGAACCAACGAAGAAATAACAATTTGTAATGTTAAAGTGATCTAAAGGTATCATAAATGTAGTAGATGTCTCAGGTGGTTCAGAAATGATAGGTATCTCAGCTTTTTCTTCCGAGTCGAGAGGGTTCTGCCTAGAATTCAGAGTTCGAGATATGTCAGTGGTCTAAAAAGGATCCTCGTTTTCAAGGCCGGAAAGGATTCCAGTTGGTATTCCAGAAGTGTCACAAGAAGTTATATGAATGCATTCAGTCGAAGAATACATCTCTCGTATCTATGAGGTAAGTGAAAAGTGTCCAAAGAATTGGAAACGATTCGAAAACTTTCTCAAGAGTTAGTTCTCTCCGCTTGTGAAGGTATATGGTCTTGGATCTCACTCTATTGAGGACATTCCTCCAGTGGATTGGGGATAAAGAGTTGGGAAACTTTTGGATCTTCCAGAGGTAGTCCTTTCATCCTACGTGAACGGCGTCGAGGGTCAATGTTGGTTGAACCAAAAATTTTACAGAAAATATCTACGACCAGCTATGTAAACAAACAACACTCGCTAGTAGAATCTAGGAATCAAAACCAAGCAAACAAAACCTTCTTATTCTGAAGTCACTAGTTGGTGATAAAATCCAATGTCGTGAAGTCAAGACAAGAAGGGGTTAGGCTATGGTGGAAAAGTTACGTTGACGACCTGCTTAACAGAATTACACCCTGGTGCAAGCTCCCACACATAATCATGGGTATACCCTCCAAGGAGATCGAGTGAGTCTGGCCAACGTTGATTCTAGGTACCGTGAAGACTTGCCCCTCCATATTCACCTCATGTAATACCCTATGAATATAGGCAACTAAGGCTACCAAAAATAACAATGATGCCTGGGGAGACAGTCGACAGTCCGATCCACACGCAAGGGCAGGGTATCTAGCCCACAATAAAATTGAGAGGATTCCACTCATCATTGTGTGTATACCTTCAAGAAACCCCCATATTACGCTCAATATCTACACCGATATCAACAAAGCAGGGTGAGTAACTCTGCCAATCGCATTGCGACCTCAGGTTTGACCCTTGTGTGAGAAGGGCTTCCTAGGACAAAATGTTGCAAATGGAATTTTGCACTCCATATCACAAGATTCTATTGTGTGTTTTTTTATTTGGAGAGTATGTCTCATGGCCTATTCCAAATCTCTATCCTAGCTAATGTTGGTGTAAAAGAGCCCTAGAAAAAATTACTAGTTAAGTTTTAGATTTTCGCAATATTTTTAAAGGTTGGTGTTACTCACGAGGGAGACAGGAATGAAATCGATGTTGTGTAAGACCTTGACCCACCAATATGCAAATAGAAATGAATGATGCAAATTTTTTTCAATGAATTCTATCTACAGTAGGGAGAATGTGTTTCCGGAATGATGTAAGCTACAAAATATACTTCCTTTTTCTTTAAATGAACACAATTTCAAACAACCAATAAACAATGAAGTTCTTCAATGTTCTCTTCGCTTAAATGAAATAAATTTTCTTATGTATGATTATTCAAAAGGATGAATAACTTCAAATTCTTCCTTTCTAAGGCCATACCAAAGGCATGAAAGAGAAAAGACAAGAAATCCAAGAAAATTTATACCTTCAACATGCACCCAAATCGAACTTTCAATGAAGACAAAAAATAAAAAATGACGAGAAAGTATTTCCTCAAATGAGAATGAATAAATAATCTCTCAATCATCAAGCAATCTAGAATACGTAATCAATCGAAAACTTCAAATCTAATCTAAGATTTTTAATCGAACAAGCATTCAGATACAAGCTCAGAGATTATACCCTTGTCGATAAAAATAAAAAATGAAAAAAATGGAAAAAGATTAAAAGGGAGGTGTTTGATCTTCGAAACCAATCAACGACAAGTCAAATGTTTAGAAAAAGTCCTATGTTGGTATTAAAAATCCTTTCTAGTTGGTTAAAGAAAAAAACTGGGCATCAACAAAGGCTAAGACCTAACTCAAAAAATTTCATAGACATCGTTGCAGGCTGATAGCATATGACAGTGCGGAAATCAAGAGTTTTTGCAGGCCAGAAATGGATAGGGTGCGGAAATCCCACACTGAAGCAAACAACCAGGGTGCGGAAATTGGAGGTTTCCTCAGGCTATGTATAAGGTATAGTGCGGAGGTATTTTTAAATTAAGAAATTCTAAGAAGAGGGAAAAGGATCTAAGTGGATTTTTAAATCCGGAGAGTTTGAATGGATCTCCCACAGACTCAGAGACTGATTTCAAGTGAAAATAATAGGTAAAGAGAAAATGGACAAAAAAAAACCACAATCAAGTCGTATCCCTAGTGGATTCACCAATTTTGTTATTGGATAAATCGATGAATGCATACATAAACTAATCTCCCTAGATCCAACTGGATCTAGAACAAAACAAGACAAGACATGATCCTTTCCCTAGTTTTCTACCATTGAATTTATCACCAAAGAAGGAGTGTATGACATACCTTTATATATTGCTTCCTTATATCTTTGTTGTCCATGCTTCGCTCCGGTGCTCTTATGAGATCATATTTGTAATGAAACAAACCAACCAAAGTGAAAGAAATAATTGTAGATTCAATGGAGACCTAAACATGTGATCAAGGAGTCATGTAATAAAATTCTAATGATTTTATAAGAAAGAAACATGCCACTGTATCATATTAAGTAAAAGTGGAAGATACAACCAGATTTTCTTGATGTCGCAAGTTCCCTTTTGGTGGTCCTTTGTTCCGACACACACATACACTTTCTCTGAATTTGCATGAAGATAGTCCACAAAGCTTGATGGAAAAATGGAGGCCTCAAGCATCAATTGTACCAGGATTCTTCACACAGTCTTCAGCCTATTCTTTGCTCAATCTTCCTTTACCTTGCTTAACCTTTTCCATGAGAAATCCATTACTATATAGGATAAGGTGAAGTGGTTACTAGGATGAGGATGATCCCACCAAATCAGAGAAACCAATAAGATCACAACCATATGGACGCCACCTCACATTCTATAAGATTCTCCTTCTAGAAACTTCATGAAATTTCTTCCTTTTCTTAGTTTCAAGCGTCGTCGCACCCTGCCTATATAGTAGCATGCGAAAATGTTGTGGGACAGACATAGAGCAGCGTGCGGAAATCAAGGATTTCCGCACTGTGTACCATTGTTAGCCTGCGACGTCATTCTAAAAATGTGCCTTGTAGGGGAAGAAATCAACCATTTTCCTCATGTGAAATATTGTTTTGGAAGCCTGAACACATGCCTATGGGGTCATCATCAGAGTGACCAAAATAATGTGTAACACTAGGACACCTCAACAGAATGGATTTGTTGAAACAAAGAACAAGAAAATACAAGAAATGGATCGAATAATGATAATGGATTCCAAATTGACATATATTTTTCGGACACATGTTGTGCATACAATAGTTCACATTCAAAATAGAGTAATGCTCAAAGACAACACTAACAAAACTCCCTACGATCTATGGAAAGGAAGACCAACAAATGGGAAGCACTTCAGAGTATTTGGAAGCAAATGCTACATCAAAAGAGAAGATGGCAGAATGGGAAATTTTGACTCTCGTGTGGACAAATGAGTACTTTTTGGTTACTCAAGTATAAGGAAAGCATACAAGTGTTACAATCTAAGGTTGAACAAATTTGTGGAAAGAATCAATGTAACAATTGATGAAACAGGTGGATGAGAATTAAAGGAAGAGGAAAATGAATCAATGGAACAAATTTACTAAGAAGAAGTAGAATATGAAGAAGAAGTAGAAGGGGAAGATGAATAAGATCTGATAGAAGTAGAAGAGAAAGTTCAAAAAGTTCCTCCAAAGACACATAGCAAACAAGTACAAAAAAATCATCCTTTAGATCAAATTATCAGAAACAAAGATGCAGGAGTTGAGACTAGAAGAAGAATATGTTATCCAGAACAAATGCACCTACCACTCTCATCTACGATTGAACCAAACAATTTTGAAGAGGCTAGCAAGGATGAATTTTGGAAAAAGGACATGGATGAAGAATTGGATCAAATAGAGAAGAATGACACTTGGGAATTGGTTCCAAGACCAAAGAATAAGAATGTGATTGGCACAAAGTGGGTATTCAGAAATAAATTGAATGAAGATGGACAGTTTACAAGGAACAAAGCTAGATTGGTATGTAAAGGATACGAACAGGTTGAAGGAATCGACTTTGAAGAGACATTTTCCCCAGTTGCAAGAATGGAAGAAATCTGATTTCTTTTATCTGATGCATGATCCAAGAATATTAAAGTGTATCAGATGGATGTGAAATCAACTTTCTTGAATGGGGAACTTGAAGAAGAAGTCTGCATCGAACAACAAGAAGGTAGTTTCCAGAGAACGCAGATTATGTGTGGAAATTGAAGAATGCCTTGTATGGTCTAAAACAATCTCTTATAGCATGGTACTCTAGACTGGATAAATATCTACAGTAGGAAGGGTTCATAAAAGGAAGTGCATACAACAATATCTACATCAAGGTAACTCAAGATAGTATTTTATTAATTGAAGTTTATGATGATGATATTATTTTTGGAAGCAATGATGATAGGTTAAGCCAGACATCTGCAAAGGATATGCAAGATGAATTTGAAATGTCATTACTTGGAGAACTATCCTTGTTTCTGGGTCTTTAGATACGTCAAATAAACCAAGGAATTTTTATTTCTCAAACTAAGTATATCGAATAAATTCTAAAGAGGTTCGGAATGAAAGATTGCAAACCAGTTACCACTCCTATGCAAACCAGTTGTAAGTTGAGAAAAGATGATGATTCAAAGTCTAAGACCAGAGGAAATATAGGTCAATGATTGGTAGCTTACTATATGTGACATCATCCAGACCAGATGTAATGCAGGCAGTTGGAAATTTGGAACAATTTTAAGCAACACCAAAGAATCACATGTTGTAGCAGTGAAGAGGATTTCTAGATATCTCAAAGAAATAGAAGAGTTGGATTATGGTATCCAAAAGGAAAGGATCTATCACTTATTGCCTACACAGATGCAGATTGTGAAGGTTGCATTGATGACTGAAGAAGCACCAGTGGAGTAGCGTTTTACTTGGGTGAGTGTTTAGTATCATGGCTAAGCAAGAAACAATCATCAATATCCTTATCTACAGCCGAAGAAGAATGTATTGCAGCAACAACATGTTGTACACAAGTTCTATGGATGAAACAAAATCTATCATACATACAAGTTGAGTATGATGAGCCCATTCCAACCTATTGCGATAATACAAGAACCATCAGTATCTCAAAGAACCCAGTGATGCACTTTGAGACGAAGCACATTTCAATCAACTATCACTTTCTACGGGAATAGGTTGTAGAGAAGGACATCATAGTTGAATATGTGGGCACAAAATAACAAGTGGCAGACATCTTTACAAAACTGCTTCCACGGGAAGCCTTTGAGTATCTTCGCGAGAGACTCGGAGTAATTTCTACTCCAAAATGAATGCTTTTGAATGCTTATATTATATGTCTTATATTTACACAACTAAGCACCATAAATAGGACAATTCAGGTAGGGACATCAGTTTCAGGAAGAGTTCAGTCAGGGGGAGTATCCCCAAGGACAGTTCAGTTAGAGGGATCAACCCTGAATGGAAAGATACCTTTTCCATTGATGAAAAAGGGGGAGATATTTATCATATGTAGACTCAGAGCACAAAGGCATGGTTCTAGGGGAGTGTGACCATAGGAAGAGCCTGAGTGATATGACTTCATTATTGCATGACATGACTTTAGTATTGCATGCGAGAGTTGTTAAAATCAATGCCAAAGGGGGGAATTTTTGATTAATTAAGGTTGGTTGTCATTGAATTTCAATATTGAAGAATGGTAGGTAATTCTAGTAGCACAAAGGTTTGGGTAATGGACTATTATAAAGTTTGTTTTGATAGGATAATGGTATTATTTTTTGATATAGCTGCGGTAACTTATTCTAGATGGATAATACATGTCATGCCATTTCAGTGGTATGTGGAACATCACATATCTCCTGAGTTAGGGAGTTAGTCATGTGAATTTGGGAAAACCTCATGAGTCATCTAGAAACTAAAGGTCAAAAGTAGTCAAAAGTCTTTGCAAGAAAAGTGTTAAATAATAAAGTGAAGTGATTAGGTGTGCTATAGTCAAAGTGTGAAAAAGAAATTATTTAAAATAATAAATTTAATGGAGAACTTAGTAATTATGGAAATTGGTTAAATTAAAATTGAGACAGTGGTTTATAGTGGAGTTAACCCTAAAAATGGAAAGCGGAGGTTAAAGAATGGTTAGAAGGTAACCCCTTGAGGAAGCTACATAAAGTGTAAAGAAGGAGGCAAGGGTCTCTTGTTAAAAACACACGCTTGAATATCATTGAATATATTTTTTTTGAAAGGTTATTTGGGAAGGTATTATTATTGATAGAGAAAAGTCTTGTGGAGAAAACTCTGACAGGAAAAATGTGGCGAGAAAAATGTGACAAGAAAAATCATAAATAAGTAGGTAGAAAAGTGCGTGAGAGAAAAAATAGGTAAAAAAACTTCTGATGAAAAATTCCGCAGCAAAAAAGATAGGTAGGAAAGCTGAAAAGAAAAAGTGTGACAGAAAGTCAGGAAGGAGAAAGAGTAGGTACAGGAAAGCTAGCGAAAGAAAAATAATGACAGGAAAAATCATGGCCGAAATAGCTAGCATGGCTTGGCTGAGAAAAAGTGTGGTAGGAAAAATAAATTGACGTAGTTCGCATTATGAAGGCAGCTAAAGAAGAAGAAACAAGGTATGGTTCTCATATGTGTGGTGTTGAATTTATGAATCAAAGTTAGAGGGTTTGCCTTGTAAATATGTTTGATGCTCTCTTAGGAGTTTATGGCTTGTAGAGTTGATCTGAGGTAGATTTATTGAAGTTTAGTATTAGTTCATGTTTGAGGGATTTTGGTTGAGGTATGTTTACAATTTGTCGAGGGTACCTATAGAGTTGTATAGCGATGAGGTTCAACTTGCATGGTTTGAGTGCAGACTTGTATTATAGTGTTTGAGTATATGTCGAGATAATTGGTTGTGATGAGTATCACGATTGACATGTTTCATAATGACTTATAGTAACCAGTTTCTACATTGAGGTATATGTGATCATATCAAATTTGTTGATTAGTATCTGATGTGAGTTTCTTAGTGACATAATTTAGTTTCTACAGCACTTATATTTAAAGAGAGCGGTTGAATTTGAGCAGAATGAATTGGTTGTAGCCATTTTCGATTTGTAGCCAAAGAACATGAAAGGGGTTTAGCCTCCCTTCTAAGTTGTAGCAGAAGAATTTGGGGTTGACTTTCCATAGGTTGTGGCACAGTAGGGGTTGAGCTCTTGGGGGTTAGAGCTTCCCTTAGGTTGTAGCCTGAGAAACTAGGGGGTTGGAGACTCCTTCCAATTGCAATTGGAAAACAAAGGAATTTGGTGCTTCCAATGAATGTAATTCTTAAAGACATATAAGAAAAAGCATTATGTGGTTTTCTCCCTCTTTGGGTTTCCACATAAAAACACTGGTGTACTGTGTATATGTATGATTGATCATTTGTTCATTGTTTATTTACTCTAAAACTATTGGATTATAATGCTACATTGATTTAACACTTTCATTTTGTGGTTAAAAGGGATTGAATTGCTCTATTACTGATTCACCCCACCTCTCAGTAATCCAACAATGGGAAAAAAGAGACTATTTGATATGTGCAAAATGGGTCAAAGATTAGACCCAACATCCATTATGGTCAACCATATTCTAAACTTTATAGGCAAGATCCACTTGGCCATTCTACATTTCCAACCACTATATCCACTAATGTTTCCATCTCACAACTACTTCCTTTATGCAGAGAATCCTATCCCATCATCTTTTGGATAAAATTCTCAATATTCATAGTATTTTAACATGCACTACTCTAGCTAAATATTAACCTTGCAATCTAATTAACCACTCCCCATTTCCTTGACCCAACCATTCTTGAAATATTATTCTCATTGATTGGTATTTCAACATTATGAAATGTTTCTTTTATGTCCTATTTTCTAGTATCTTTTAGTATCCATGGATTTGCTAAATTTGTAATACTTCGCTTCAATTCATTGTGAAGCATGACTTTTCCACTCAAGACCACTCTGCTCCAAATGAAATGTTACACTCCTCCATTTTCCCCTATACCCTATTTCCACTGTCCACTTTAATAATAGAGACAACTTTTGTCTTTTGAGTACTTTAGAAAAAAGTTTCTAGATCATATCTAACAATCACTTTTCCTTGTAGCAAGAATTTCCACCTTGAACACATATTTACCTTCAAGGCTATGGAGTCTCCCTTAAGTCTAGGTACATTTATATGACATTCTTCACCTACTGGCTTCATTTATTTATGTGAGAATATCTGTTGATTTTCCTTTCCGAGCAATTCAAAATATGTAGCTATTGAATACTAATTTAACTCTACTATTCAAAGTATTTTTCCAACCTTTCAATACTTGTTCTATAGCCATGCACTTCCCTCTATAGCTCCTTGATTCCTCAAACAATTGTACAAGCTTGACCTACTTCCTTGTACAATTGATATAATTCCTTTTATGTTACATCTCTTTTGCATACCATATCAAGCATAGAACCATTTTCTTCCTCATGTGTCTTCTTAGGAATTTCCTTTCCTAAGACCACTTCCCTATGTGTGTTCTTCTTGAATTTCCATACCATACTACTTTGGAAATAAACTCAATACCATTGAAATGTACTGAACATTCTCTATATGCATCATCAATTCCCTTTCATTATTGTCATAGTTTTTTGAGTGTTTCAATATACTCCAACTAGCTTGACATCCACTTATGATACATTTTTCCTCTTATCTCAACTATTCATGGACTTTGTCCAATTTTGGAATCCAATTAATTTTTATGGATTACCTCTCATTGGAGTCTAATTTATCTCATCTAGAGAAAATATACACATAAAATATTTTTCACTCTCTCATCCACTAAGTGATTTAATATTGCACCCTGTTTCCACTAAGCACTCTAACAACGTGGATGTATTGCTCTAATTATTCACAAAATAATTCCTAGAGACAATGCACCTTACCTTAATATATTCATTATGACCCTCTTTATTATAACCCTATCTTATTGAATTCCCAAACCCTCATAGTTGCACATGTATTCATATCTTAACATTTTTCATTCATGGCATTTGATCATCTTCTGAATAATCCTTGGCATAACTCTCTCCCCTCGAGTGTCTTTTCTCATCCTTGATTCAGGGTTCAAAACTTTTTAATTTTTGTTTTAAAACCAATATTCATGTTCCCATGCTTTGCACCACTACGTGTATATACTTCACATGAAATGTCATGAATTCTATATGGTATTTCTTTTCACATGCAATGTCATGAATTCTATATGGTATTTCTTACTCATCATCCACATTTGATATGCACACATTTCATCTAACACTATTTTCCCACCTTAAAATTTCTTTGGAGTGCTTCCATATTGATACACCAAGATGTTTGATCCTTTCCACTTCCTAAATAAACCACATGCTCATTTTGAAGAACTCCCTTCTCCCTTTTTTCCTCATGTATATAAATTTCCCTTTCATCTTCCACATATATAAAACTCATTCTAAACCTACTTTTCAATCTTAACAATCATCTTCCTTCTAATTACATGGGAATTTCACTACTTAATTCACAATTATGGTTGCATATATAGATTATCCTATCCAAGATATTTCCAAGAAATTCTTTCTTGCTCAATTTTGAGTTTTGAGAATAAATTTATAGTCATCTAATAAATATTGCTAATTTACTCCTTTTGAACACTTCTTATTCTGGTGCAATTAATCCTAGACACAAAATTATGTCACTTGTAGAAGTAAATATATCAGGAACCAGGGAAACTTTTGTATAAAACATAGATAATAATGATGAAATGGAATTCATAACAACTCTCATATTGTGAATTTGATGCTCCATTAAAAAATATGCAGTAATCTGGAAATGACTACTTTGTCCTTTTTCACCCCTTTTTCCAAACTTAGCCAAATTAGCTATCTCCCAAACTGTGTTTTTTTGGAAAAACTTCACTAAACCAAAGTTTCTTAGCTTGATGAGTATACAAAATGTATAATAAATAAATTTTTCCATAATTTCCATGTGGGGACCCTTTTCCTCCTTTGATAATCCCAAAAATCCCCCAAGAGTGGCTCATAATAGTGGATTTTTCCCTTTTTTTTGTATCTCCGCTCCAAATCCCTGGAATCCATCCAATATCTTTGCACAATATATTCATGTATGTTTTTTGACACTCTATAAAAGTCTCAGCAACAACTATGCTCCTACCACTAATCTTGACCCTCATCTTCAAAAACATGCAATTTTCATTTTATGGAAAATCATAGCATAATTGGCCAGTGACCCTCTTGGAATTTTTGTATCCCTCAACATTGTAGGAAAAAAACCCATAAAATATTTTCTTCTTCTGAGTTATTATGATCCTAGTATGGCCCAAATATGATATTGGCTCGAGACATATTTTTTTAGACTACAGAACATTTTTTTCTATGTGGCATCTTTGTTGACGTGGTTGAGGATGTGGCCTTATGGGTCCACATAGCACATTCAGGTGATGTCATATCATCCTCCTGGCTACCTTGTCCCCTCCCCATCACCCACCTTCTCTCTCTCTCTCATCTTTATTCTTTACTTTAACTTTACCGCATTTTATAAATAATAAAATATTTTTATTTTGAGCCCCATTATATCCTGCTACCCACGTTGTACCCTATCTGACCATAGATGAGACAAGGGTCTCACCTCCACTTCCATACCTCCATATTATGCTCCCTGGTTAGATGTGGGGATGGGAGGGTCTCATCTAACACCCTTTTCCCTTAGCACGTGAACTTGCATACTTCCTAATCTAATAGTGAAAATGATCAAAAGATCGATGCCGCACAATGATTTTGCATCACCAACATGCTCGATGGTTAACAACCCTTGGCGATGTGATACCATAAGCTACCCTTGATATGTGATAATTCCCCATTGGTTTTTCATCCAAAAAATAAAAATTAAAACCACTTTACTCAACATGAAATACCACTAATGGTATTGGGGTTCACTACCTCGTCCACATCGCACATATGCTAGCTATCATGTCTGCCACTATGAAATACATACCCCTGACATTACCACTATGTCCTGCCACCGTTCCACCATCCCATCATGGTGGAAATACCACCATGGAATTCCACGTTACCACTACCATGTCACCTAACACATGGCTCCCACATCACTGCTGATGTAATGTACAAAAAATCCCCAAATTTTCCCAAAATTACGAATTTTCCATTTTTTCAAAAATACATATTTCCAAAATTTCTTCATGGATTCCATGGAATTTTTGTAATTAGCTTCCTATGTCCAATTTTCTCCCTATGCATGTCAAATTGACCACTTTACCAGAAGCTCGACACTCCTGTGTCAATTTCTCAATGAATTTCATTGTAGAAATTTGGTATTTTTCTCAATTCCACCCAATTTTTCCATGGTTACTCTACAATTTCAAAAATTCAACCATTTATAGGCCCAAACATGTGCATTCAAAGATCAAAATTGGGTATTTTTAGTCCCTGAACCCAAATTTCACCAAATTTCTAGAAAAATCCCAAACTTCATCCTATAACTTTTGACAAACAATTTCCAGACATCCTCTAAACTTTAAATTTGCAATTCCATATTCTAATTGTTTTTTATGGCCCGTGAAGGCTCGATGTTGAACCTGTAGCTCTGATACCAAGTCTGTAATGTACCCAACACCCATGTTGAGTCCTATAATTGCAAAAAATGACTTAGCCTACTAAATACGAATTTAAAAATTCCCCATGCATATAAAAAAAACAAGGGGCAGCAGGCCCATAATTTAACATGCATCTAACAACATTTATAAAAAAATGAATGCATATAATAAGAACACAACAAACACCCAACATTCAAATATTCATTTTCATAGCAGAATAATCATAATAAAACAACAAAACACTTATATGTTAATAAAGTAACCTATTGGTTGTGTACGAAGGATGCACGTCCCAACCGTAGGCCCTACTGTTCATTTTCTCTCAATAACAGGCCACCCCTGAGTTGAGGCTATCAGTCCACAAGGAGATCCAACACTCATGGATACCAATCTCCATGCATAGCAGTCTAGAACCTAGATTCCAAACTCCAACAATAGTTCAAATCCACCAACTCTCTTCCCTACAACCTGCACAACCCAAGGAATGTACCCCATTCACTTCTCATAGTCCCTCAGGTTGTACCATTCGATTATCAAGGATTCTAGTGCACACAATTGGCCAGGAATCTCTCAGCTAGGGATTCCAGGAATTCTTAGTTGGTTCATAACAACCTTCACAAGGAGTGCTCACAACAACCTTCACAAGGCTCTTTCTCAATTTCCTCATCAAGAAATGCACTACAAGATTACAACCCATTTTATAGGTATAATGCCATATTTCCAGCCTAAAACGTAGCCGAATATTGGTTTCATTCAAGAACATCATGGTTGATTCTCTTCCCAACACTCAACTTTGCTCTTGCTACCCAAAATCTGCATGTACAAATTGTCTCCTTCTCTGCATACAGATTTCGCTTCTTCTTCCTTGCTTGCTTGACTCTGACATTTCCCAAAGATGATTGTATGTCATCCCCATGCTCCCAATAACTATGGGATGTGACTCCTCACACCCACCCTCTTACATTATTTTAATGATTGGCTTTGGGAATACTCAACAACAAATAGAAGATTATACACAATGACAATAATTTCAGGAAAGTAGGTTGGATTAATACCCATGAATATTTTCCCCTTGGACACCTCTCTCTTATGGAATCATAGCCCCCCATCATTTTCATCCCTCGTACTGAAGCCATCGATTACTATCTTTATTAATCATTTCAATGTATGTAATACATAGTTTGTCCCTTGGCCATATTAATCAATATGGGCTCTTCACCCCAATCATATCGGCTCACCAACCTAAGTCACATTTATACAATTACATTTTAATTTAGGGGATTAAAACTGGGGATGTTACACATACTCTTAAAAGTGTAACTTTGACCTAGACAAGATTAAAATTTGGATTTCCATTATTATTGCACTCTATTCCATCAAATAAAAATTTAGGAGAAATTGATTTTGCTACATAAAAGAAAGATAAAATTAAATAATGAAGGATTTAGGTTGTTATAGCAAGGGAGTAGTCACTCACTTCATAACCTATGATTTTGGGGAGACATGTACACAAGAACAACAAGATGCTAAGAACTAAGGAATAAGACTAGTTCATGATTTTGGTTTGTTTTTGTATATGTTACACAAGGACATGTAATATTTCAATTTTAGAGGTATGATGAGCTTCAAAATTATCGCTTTTTTTCTCATCTTTTATATCCCCTTATAGCATCTCAACATTCCATTTTTGTACTCAGAACATTGTCAACTTAATAATTAATGACAATTTCAAATTTATTTAATAATTTATTTTTAATTAATGTAATTTGGATTAATTAAGAGGAAGTTTGATGGAATGCTTGACTTACTTAAATACCTTATTTGAACCTTATTTGAATGTATCATTTTGTGTGCTTCAATATGACTTGCTACTACCTATTCACCATCTTTGGTTTAAGTTATGATGGTGTAGATTCACCTTTGTTACCTTTAAAGCATCACCTCTATACAAATCACTTCAAAGTAAAAGTAAAATGGGAATCCTTCATAAAGTAACACCACTAAGATTATGGTGTAGAGCCTTTTCAACCCCAGTAGCATTAGGATTTTTCTAAGAGATTATGTTACCCATTTCATGGAATTAGATAACATGATGTGAAGTGGCTCAAGAGGTAGTTGTGATGGTGAAACTAGTGATGTATACTGAAGAAAGAAATTCCACTTATTCTTAGCAAGTGGTTGGATGAAAACTATTGATCCTGATTCATTTTAGGGAATTCAAAGACTCCCTTGTATTTGACTAAGTTGCATTAATTGAAATAACCTCCTCTCTTTTCTTTTATGATTGTGCATAGAGGAATTTCAAGCTACAATACAATCATGTAATTTCAATATTTACTTTTATTGTTTCCACATGCTAATTTAATACTTTTAAGGGTTCGTGAACAAGCATATCTTCAAAGAAAAGTTTTAGCCTCACAACGTTAAAATAATTACTTTTATTGTTTCCACATGCTAAAATAATTACTTTTATTGTTTCCACATGCTAATTTAATACTTTTAAGGGTTTGTGAACAAGTATATCTTCAAAGAAAAGTTGTAGCCTCACAACGTTAAAAAATAAGTTGCCACATATACGAGGAAGATCATTAAATAAAATTATAAGTTGCCACTTATAATTTATTTTAACATACAAAACAATCTCTTTCAACGACCTTATAAATTTTGGTAGAGAAATTCCCATTATAAAATTTGGGAGGATCCATTCCAAACCAACGAATTCGAACATGGTTTGAATAACAAGGATGGTTGGAATTAAAACCATTACCAACTCCGGAACCAATAATGAGAAAATCATTGCAATGAATTTCAATTTCTTGGGATGTGGACAATTAGTAGGTCAAAAATCAAGTCACATCTCCTTAACAACAAACACATCCCTCAAACTCGTGATAAAGACTATTTTCAAAGTATTCTACAATTTAAGCATAACATTATTTATAAATCAAAATCATGGCAAGTACTTGGTGAAACTTTTAATCATAACAATACAACCTTTGAATACATAATCTTTGTTTTTCAATCGGACCAACAATCATGCTGAAATATGCATAAAATCCATAACCACTATAAGATGCCTTTGACCATATTAAAGAAAAACAGTGTACTATGATGTTGTATGGTGATAAAACTTAACCACTATAAGATGCCTTTGACCATATTAAAAGAAAACAGTGTACTATGATGTTGTATGGTGATAAAACTTTAACCATTTAGAAATAAATAAACCATTAACCACACACTATAAATAGAACCATCATAACACCCATCAAAATGGCTATCATAATCCAATTTGTTTTCTTGAAAATGCCATCATAATGATGAAATCATGAACATAAAAAAAAAATATCATCTGAAAATCACAATATTAAAATATTAAAATTTGTCACGAAGAAATCACAATATCAAACAAGAGCAAGTCAACATAAAAAATATTGCATCAAAAACATGTCATCCAAAGATACAAGGCCAATTCAATTTTCCCTTAAAAGACCAATTACTTAAATTTTGAGTACATACTAAGTGGTGAGCCTCGAGTTAACGTATTACGTGGTTTTAAAATAGGAAATTAATTGAAAAATTAGGTTATTGTTATCTTTTTATTTCTTTACAAATAACAAGTTGGATTAATTTAAGGAAAAGTCCCCAATGACTAGAGTTGAATCACTATTAGAGAAAATTAAAAAACATTGACTACTTTCCAAAATTAGTGATTTACAATATGTAACTACCTAATATGAGAGGATGAAAAATACCGATGATCAAATGGTTGATCTATGTATGTTCTCTATGTACAACCCAAATACTCTCTTGTAGTTGCAACTTTTTTTCGAACCTACACACAGATCAAAGAATGAACCTTCCTTGAATATGAAGAGTCATATAAACATGAATTATGATAATAAAATAAATTTACAATACATTGATTTTAACTAACATTAGGAAGCTAGTCCATACTCAAAAATCATAAATCAAAATAAAATAATAAAACATATTGTAAAATTATTTTTTGGGGAAAGAAAAGAGATCTTCATAAATTAATTAAATGTGAACAACAAATAAACCTTATACCTAATTGATACTACTAACACATTCTCCACTTGAGTATGAATTCTCATTTTCTAAACCACTTATCTACTTATTCTCTACCTACTATCTCCAAGTTTACTATGGTTAAGAAAATTAAGAGATGTTTTGACCCAACTCAAAGTAAAAAACAAAAAACTTAGAACTAGTGGGATTTGATGAGGGGAAAGAAATAAAAATCTAGGGCTAATCTTCCAATAATTACTCTAGCATATCCTTTTTCTCAATGGTATCTACCCATTCTCCCAACAAATAACTCATATTTGTACCATGAAAAAGTATTTAAGTTAGTCAAGGATGGAGATATGGCCTATATTGGTGTATGGACATCGTGTTCTCTAATCACAGGTTCACATTAATGATTTTTTAGGTTATTTTGAATATTCTTGTGCATTGTATGAAGAAAAATCATAAGCATCCCATGATTGTCTTGAAGAAAACTCATGGGAAACCATTTAAAAACTCAAAAATATATGCAAGATGAGGAGGAATGATGAAATCTACATTAGTGAATGGCCAACAAGGAATCTCTAGTCAAGGGTTACCAAATAAAGCTATAATAGAATCCACGTATCATGAAAGGTGAAAAGGAAATATGATAATTGAAATACATTAAGTAGTGTAGAGGAATATGATTAGTGAATCTAGGTGGAGTCTAGCAAACCCAATATCTCAGAGGCACCTTGTTGACAAGGAAGAATTCATCGGACAACAATAAGGGGTACTCCCCAATACACGATCCCAACTAGACTATGCATCGTTTGGTTTAAGAGACCCATTTGAAATTTGGCCCAGATGCCATTGATAAATTTTGGGTGTTATTGGTTACGGTCCAGTCTAATGATGAAGATGGATGATGAATGGGTATGCAATGAAAATATGTAGATGAATAATATGTATTGAAAAAAAACTAATCTATTACTAACTTATCCTACCCTATCCTAGCTAGGAGAATACAAAAGTAATTGGATGATCCACGACGATCTAGAAAACTCAGAGAGGTCTAGGAGGATCCATAAATGCTCAAAACTTGATTGTCTCAAATGTTATTTAAAATGACTTCATTGCGTAGAGATCGGCGATAGATTTCCACCGATGCAAAAGCCACCTCAAATGGAGTTCATATGCAAAATTTATGGCCAATCAAAGTTTTGATCAAATCGGGTCAAAGGCCCAAAATGGGGGTGACACGTGGTATGAACATACACGTCTGTACAACTGAGTTGGAAAAGTGATAAAGAAATAGTACGAGCACAGATGGACCAATCAAATATCGACAAGTGGCAAGTTCGTATAGGCTTAATTGGACCAATGAGAGACCACCACGTTACAGTCTCCCATTGGCCTCTAATGTCTATGGTGTATTAAATTTTTTGTGGGTCAATAGGAGTTGAACCCCTAACCTCTTGCCCAACGTAATGATGGATTACCAATATACCAAAACATATGACTTAATATTCATGTGGAAAATAATATATTTGAAATCAAGTTAAGTTATGGTCGACCAGAAAAAGGGTGAGGGCTAAGCCCCCAACTCTCGGTTCACATGGTATCCAATGTAACCATGCCTTGCATTCTCACAAGGATGAAAACAAATATGCCAACAGATATAACACATTCCAAATGAGGGATATGTCCACGGGGGTCAAACTCGTGACCTCCACCCACATAACACAAAGCTTTAATCAATGCACCATGCACACCACCTTTGACAGAGATTCCACACAATATGGTTTTGTGTTAAGCCCTAATATTGGCTCATTACCCCTTAATTGGGGCATATTACATTAGTAATGTTATTTTATTTATGTCGGCTTTATTCCATTAGTTGTAATTATACCTCCTCGTCTCCTATATATACCAAGGAGACATTTTCATTTG
>SNQJ01S0085153.1:36901-62639 GCA_010110895.2 Picea sitchensis | reverse complement strand
ACCAAACGGCTTGGGTTATTTAGACAACCCCGGACCGGTTCCACTCTCCCAGTTGACGGATGGACTGTTTCGCCTGTCAACAAAAGGTGACTGTAGGGGTATACCATGGTACCTAGGACAGACATTGGGCCATGCTTTGTAGAGTATACCCAGAGGGTGATTTCGTGTTCGAGTTGCACTTGCACCGGTAAGTTTATCTAGTGTCGGTTGTTGTAACTGTTCTTGCAATAATTTAGTGATTGCTTGTCTTATCTCTTAGGGGCTTATTTTTAGTGTGTGTTACTTTTGAACATTTAGAATACCTTAGAGTGTCTTGGATCCTCTCACACAGTGGAGGATCTCGAGCTCTCCCAATCACGAAGGCTTCTTGGCCTGCTGCCGGTTACACTAGAGCCACCCCCGCCACCATTAAGGCGGAAGCTAGACCAACAAGGGTCTTTTGAAGCGACCGGGTTACAAACCATTGTGCCCGAAAAAACCCTGGAGGAATCGACCATTTTGAACCTTGAAGAAACCGCTCTTGGCTCGGTTGAAACCCCAACCACTGATATCTTGGCACCATTTATTATACCAATCCAATTTCACGAATGCTAGACAGTGCCTCACACAGCAATGGAAACAAATGTTATTACTTCTTCTGGGAATTCTTCAATTCCCATCACGGTTGTCACCACAGGAGAGTCATCTCCTAACCTACCATTGTCAGTCCGAGCCACCATGGTCTTGGCCACAACTACGTCACACAGTGGACCAAACCCGTCTATGGCAGTGGCCACAACCCCCTTCACACCTAGTGCAATAGGCCCTCCGTTCTCATACGATATGCCTAGTTCGAGTACAAGTCCTGTACTAACCTACTCCACTTTACAGACTTTGGGTCTGGGGGAAGGGAACTCTATTGCTCCTTTGCAAGGTCACTTTGGGGGCACTCCTATCCCTTTTAATTCTTTTCCTTATGCAGGAGGTCATATCCCTCATTCATCCCCTTCACTCGGTGGCTCGCATCAGCAATCCGCCAAGCAACCTACACACAATAGTTTATTTGGAGCGGGGAGTCAGGGACCACCTTCGCATAGTATGCCAGTAGGTTTGACACCATTTTCTTGGAACAAAACGTTTGGTAACAACACATTCTCGTTAGTTGCTTTCCTGACTAGGGGCAACCCCATTTTTGGACAATCTACTCCTGCGCAGGGTACTATTCCTGCATAGGGGGCACACATAGCAGGACCTTGGAATTCAGGGGTAATTCTTTCCACAACTAATGGAACCCCAGATAGACTACTATGCCTATCCCCACGGGACCAACATGGGGTAATCCTTCCCAAAGTCCTTTGAATACAATGCATGCCCAACACTCTATGTCCTTTTTGGGAAATCAGTCGATGATGTCTCCACAGATGCAAAATCTTTACACTGGTCAGGGCCATGGTTTCTACCAGAATACGGGCTAGCAGCCAAACATTTCCTAGAAACCCAATGCCAGTCAAACTCCAGGACCCTTTTTCCCAGGTTATCAGTAGCAACCCAAACTACCATTCCTGGCGACTTTACACTTGCCAGATTTGATAAGGTTGTTGAATGACCCCATTTGTCACGATCCACGTTGGCCTCCGATGTCGATGAAGTTTCCTTCAGACATTCCAAAGTTTGAGGCCAAGCCTAATGAAGATCCAGGTGATCATGTGACTATCTTTCATCTTTGGTGCTCATCTAACTCATTGAAAGATGACTTCATACAGTTGTGATTGTTTCAACGTACTCTCATTGGGAGTGCCGCGAAATGGTACATCAAGCTCGATCACTCAAGATACTCTTCTTTTGGCGAACTGGCAATGGCCTTCTTTAACCATTTCTAGTTACCTATGAGATATGACTCTGGCATAGAGCTGCTCGCCAATTTCGAATAGACAATGACGAACCATATCTCTAATCATATCTGAGAGTGGAGACGTTGGAAGAGTTTAATCAAGGGACCAGTCCCACCAGCATTCCTTCTTGAGTGGTTCCTTAAGTCTTTGGTCCCACAGTTACTCAAAGACGTCATGACATCCGGAGTTTTCTCCCAAGAAGATGCCATCATGAGGGCTCAATAGTTTGAGCTCATCTATTCATAGTCTGGTTTATTATACAACATCTTTCCAGATGCGCCACATTTGATACTGGATAAAACTAGATAGAGAGTTGGACCACATGCCGATGGTATTGTTGGTTCAGCACAAACCAAGCCTGCTGAGCAATTGACAAAGCAGTTGCAACAATTATCCATACAACACACAGCGGCCAGCCAAACTACTGCTTTGGCTTCTCCCCCTACCCAAACGTCGGAAGTACACACCATGCAGTCGACTAACCCAAAGGCCACCCAACAGCCGAAAGGGAAGAAAAAACAACGAAAGAAGGGTAAGGGGGATAAAAAACCCATTGATAATGCTGGCGGGGACAACACAGAAAAACAGAAGGCAAGGTATCCATGCAAATTGTGACTAGAAGACCACCCTACCCATCTTTGTCCTCAATTTGCAGAGGCCCAAAAGTTTGTCACACAGCAACAGCAAGCAGTGTTGACTAATCCCTTTCAACATGAGAAAAATCTAACTCAAGCCTCTACAAGCATAGAAGGGGGCAGCCAAGAAACTTGCCCGCCTCCAAACAATCCCTCATCTGCGAACGTATATATGGTTAGGGGTGATGCTTTCATATCAACTAGAGCGCACGATTATAGTAAACCAAGTGCTTATGAGAAGGGTAAAGAAGTTGATCTCCCATCTCTTCCTTTACAGATTGAGAAGACATTGGGAGAAACAATGACACGCATTCCAAAGGGTGCATTTAAAAAAGCTTCTCACAACCCAAAGGCAAGGGCCACCCAGAATTACTCTGTGGTGGAATATTTATCACAAACCCCTTGTGCGATGTCTGCTTTGGAGGTCCTCCAAAGCTGCCCTGCTCAGAGGAAAGCCTTGTTAACCGCTTTGGGCTCTAATAAGACTTGTAATCTGGGTACCATCATGTTATATACAACCAACTTAAAACCTCATCTACCTTACCACGTAGCATTTCAAATAGTAGTGGCTCATCCCACGAAAACTTTTACTCGGAATATCTTCTACACGGTGGTCGATGAGGGCGCCTCAACATGCGTTATGTCATTATCATTTTGGAAGGCCATTGGCCAACCCATTTTGTCTCCATCACCTACTCTCCTCATTGCTTTCGACGGTCATTCATTCCGACCACATGGCATCATTCCTTCTTTCCCTGTGTAGTTAGGAGGGAAAACCGTGTGTGTCGAAGTAGAGGTAGTCAATGCTCCCCTCGACTATAACCTCTTGTTAGGATGGAGTTGGACTTATGCTATGAAAGCTATGGTTGCTACCGTTTTCCAAGTCTTGTTGTTTCCACACAAGGGCCAGATAGTGACCATCGATCAATTGTCTTTCTCCAGACCTGACCCATCTTTGGGGGCATCCACGGTCCTGATGATTGATAATCCTCAACCAGGTGTCGTTAACGTAGGAGTTGGTTTGTGCCCATCCTTGATGGGTACCTTCGATTACCCACCTCCTCACGACGATATCAAATTTATATCTAATCACCATAAGGTTGAGATTTTTCAAGTTTCATTGTTCCACACAACTTACTTTGAGGATCCTTGGATTCTTCCTTCCCCATCAGCCACGATAGATGAGACAGGGCACCCAGGTATGTCCATTCCCTTGTCTGCCGCTGAGGTAGCGTACTCTTTATCCCAGCAAGCTTCAACTAACCCTAATCTGACTCCTGCACAAGAGTTAGATCCACTTCTAGAGCCTATTTGGGCTCAGGGTTCTCTTGCTAACGTCGATTCGTTAGAATTAGTCTTGCCTTTTGATGAAGTAGTAATCGAAGCAATGACTAGTCTAGACAAACCTTGGGAAGATATTCATCACAGTTCATATTTTCTCCCAGAGTTAAGCTGAATCAAAGTAGGAAAATTCACCGTTACCATGACGGGAGATTAGTCGTGTCTTATTAATCTCTTAGCTACACATGAAATTTATACTGAGGGAAATATGGTGACTATCACTGAAACTATACCAATCAACATCTCCCAAAACCTTGGCGTCATGGAGAATGTCTTCGTCAGAGCGGATTGCTCCCCCGAAGAGATTCAAATTTACATGGATCTTTTCAAAGAATTCCGCAACTTTTTTGCCTGGTCTTATGAGGAAATGCTAGGTATCGATCCAAAAATAGTTGAACATGAAATCACAATGTATCCTGATGCCAAGCCTGTTCGACAAAAACTTCATCCAGTTAATCCCAAGAAAGAAGCTGCCATCAAGATTGAGGTTGAGAAATTGCTAAAGGTAGGTTTTATTTATCCTATCCATTTGACTCAATGGGTGTCAAATCCTATGCCGGTCAATAAAAAACAAGGCACGATTCATGTATGTACCGATTTCCATGATTTAAACAAGGCATGTCCCAAAGATAATTTTCCAACACCATTCATTGACCAGATCATTGATGAATGTGCTGGTTGTGAAGACTTTTCTTTCATGGACGGTTTTTCGAGATATAATCAAATCCAAATCAAATCCAAAGACCAACATAAAATGACATTCATTTGTCCATGGGGTACATTCACATATCGTAAGATGCCTTTTGGCCTTAAAAATGTTGGAGCCACATTCCAGCAGGCCATGTCTTTTTCTTTTCATGACCTCAAGCATATAGTCGAGGCCTACCTAGATGATTTAGCATCACACTCTCGCAAGAGAACGAATCATCCCATACACCTTAGAATAATCTTTGAACGTTGTCACTACTTTAGGATTCACTTGAATCCAAACAAGTGTAGCTTCTACGTAACGTCAAGACGTTTGTTAGGTTTCATTGTATCAACAACAGGGATCATGGTCATTCCTCTTAAGGTGGAGGCAATAATCCAGTTGCCCCCCCCCATGCACAATCCTACAACTTCAGAGTCTACAAGGCAAGGTGAACTTCTTACGATGCTTCATCACCAACTATGCCGAAATCACCAAGGTATTTATGCGTTTACTAAAGAAAGACTTTCCTTTTTTCTGGGATGAATCCGCTCAGCGCTCTTTCAATGTATTAAAACACGCCCTCACAACCGCACCTCTGCTACGGCCACCTAACTATAACAAAGATTTATTATTATATATGGCTGCCACAGAGTCAACCATTGGCATGGTTTTAGTTCAGGAAGATGATTTGTTCTCATAATACATGATCTATTACCTGAGCCGAGGCCTCATAGGACCGGAACTCAATTATTCTCATATCAAAAAACTTGTGTTGGCAGCAGTTCATGCTACTCAACGGTTTCGTCACTATGTTCTATTTCACAAGACCACCATCATTGTTGTCGTGAATCCATTCCAGCACATGTTGACACGATGAGTTATAGGTGGAAAAATCAGTAGATGGATAGTCATCCTCCAAGAATTTGACTTAGACTTCGTTTCAACAAAGTCCAAAAAGTCATTAGTCTTCGCATAGCTTATTTCGGAACTTCCGGTTGAGTCAAATGACATTGTGCCTAAGGAATCGCCTATTCGGGGAGATATGTTTTTTATTACATCTTCAGATCCATGGTACGAAGATATACTTATCTATCTCTAGACTTTGAAGTTCCCCACCTCTGCTTCTCGTGATGAGCGTCGACGGATATGCCATCAGGATAAGAATTATCTCATACTCGATGATACGTTGTATCGGAGAGGTGTAGACTGCATCTTACATCGATGTCTCACACATGAGGAGGCCATCATCGTGCTCAACGATTTCCATACCGGAGCTTCTGGCGGTCATTTGTCTAGGTTGGAAACAACCCAAAAGATTCTATGAGCAGGTCACTTCTGGCCGACACTTATCAAAGATTGTATCGAATCGGTCAAGAAGTGCCATCCGTGCCAAATCTTCTCTCGAAAGATGAGGGCACATCCCACTCCTATGTTTCCTATCATCACAGTTGGTCCCTTCATTAAGTGGGGAATTGATTACACTACTTGCAACCCCCCGTCAGCAAGGGGGCACCGCTATATCATCGTAGCTATCGACTACTTCACTAAGTGGGTCGAAGCTATGCCAACATTTAAAGATGATGGAGATACTGCAGCTCTCTTCTTATTCAACCAGATCATAGCAAGGTTTGGCATCCTGAGAGAGATTGTCACTGACCATGGAAGTCACTTTTAGAACCAAATGATGACTGAATTAACATCAAAGCTTGGGTTACGGCAAGAGAATTCATCACCTTACTACCCCCAATCCAATGGGCAGATGGAAGCTGTAAACAAAACTCTTAAGACTATTCTACAACGAACTATCAACTCAGCCAAGTCAAATTGGCATTTGATGTTATACTCGGCATTATGGGCTTATCGAACATCTGTTAAGACTGCAACCGGTTTCTCACATTTTCAACTCGTTTACGGGCTAGAGGCAGTCTTGCCCATCGAATGTCAGATCCCATCTCTAAAATTGGCAATACAATTATTGCCATACACTTCTCCACTTGAAGAATGGTTAGTACACCTTGAGCAACTCAATGAGCAGCGTCGAGATGCGGCCCTGGCCAACGAAGCTCACAAACATAAGGTCAAGTGTCAGAATGATAGGTCTGTTCATCCTCAGATTTTCTCTGAAGGCGACCTTGTCCTAGTCTATGACCAAGATAAGGACCCCCTGGGGGCATGCAAGTTTAAACCCATGTGGTTCGGACCCTTCATAATAAAATAGGTATTAAGAAAGGATGCTCATTGTTTGGTTGATTTTGAAGGGAATGCTTTGGTGGAGCCTAGAAATGGGCTCTACCTCAAGAAGTATTACTCATAGACAGGTCATTGTGGGTAACTTGTTGTAACATATGTATTGTCTTTGTACTATTACTTTTTATTTTCTTTTAAGTGTTATGGACGTGTCATTGATGTTATCTTTCGTCAATATGGCAGATGTCAAGTGATTCCGAGGTGTTCGTTGGGTATGTAGATGGTGCTAGTCGGCACAAGTGGAGGCTTGCCTCTGCAGCTTGGGTAATATTTACACCTCAGGGCCAGTTGTTATATTCCGGAGGTATATGCTTAGGTGACACCACAAATAATGTCACCAAGTATAGTGCAGTTATTGAGTTGCTTCATGACGCCTTGTCATTGGGTATCTCTCATCTTCAAGTCTATCTTGACACTTAACTGGTTGTGTCACAACTAAACAGAGTATATTGGGTTCATGATCCATCTTTACACCGACGATTCCTTAGGGTACGTCTCTTAGAATGAAACTTTGATTATATTACATATTTTCATGTTCATAGGAGATTAAACCAAATTACAGATACTCTAGCTAATCAAATTTTAGATTGGCATATTTCACACATATGAAAGAACATTGACATAAGCATGTAAATACATTTTTGCACAAGTGATCCATAAGACACAAAAGATAAAAAAACAAAACCATATATAACATCATAAAACAACCAGATTACATAGATGGATGCAAGCGCCTCAAAAATGGGACTAATAACGAGTCACTGGGCTTATGACCTCAAAAAATATATACAAGTAAGTGCTCATGGCACGTAAAAAGTCTAAATAGGTTCAAGGCCTATGGGCCCTGTTATAATAGTCCACAGCATGGGATAAATGCCTAAACAATCAGACCCACGTCTGAGGTGCCCCCACTACATGAGGCTGCATGGATGGTGGCAGGTCCTCTATCTCTGCCATCGGGACTGTGTGAGTGAGTACAGTGAATTTCCACTCAACTTGTCTAAGGACTCTTTCAGCCTCCCCAGCTGGGAGTTTCCCTACTACTGTTGCTCCTCCGGCGGTGGCAGTTGCGGCTTCTGGCTGAGGATAATGCCTGCTCCGTGCGTAATCGGCAGGTCGCACAGGTCCCACATCTGCATGCAACAAATGTTTACCTGTCAAATACTCTGGCATACAAAAAAAATGATATATATCACAAAAATGACATAAAAATTACATATGCAAACAAAAAAATTACAAAGGTGGAGACTTACCCATCTCCCCTCGCTCCTCACCAAGAGGCACGGGTATCTCAGGATCTCTAGAAAAATCTATCCCTGCATATGGGTAGTCCTCGATCACAGGGATCTACCATGACAGCCACACAAAGAAGTCATTATCAAAGGACTCATTGGTCCTTCCACCACCCTGGCGTGGCAGTAACACTGCCCATCTACACACTACGGGAAATGAGGCCTGATGTCCTCATACTACTTCCTGAGGGATAAAACTCGGAACTCTCTCAAAGAAAAATGAACACAAGATCATCCCGAACCTGAAATTCCTTTGTGTCCACTCTCAGCAATTTGTCAATTGCCTCTTCATGCACTCCAGTAATGTGGTACTCCAGTCAAAAATATGTGCATTCAAGCACTGGATCGCACAGTTCATCTATGCGCGAGAAGCCTGATGCAAGGCTATAGAACCGCTAATCCACCCAATCAGTAATAATATTGCCTGTAGCAATAGGTTAGTGATCTTACCGATAGGTACCTGGGAGCCCGCACGATCATTCCTAGCCTCACAGTGCTCGGCTATCAGTTCCAATATCTTACTCGGTTCCCCCTTCCTTGAGAGGCTAGGAAAAAAATAGATATCCTCAGTGGTGGGCACCAGTGATTGCCCCTCTAACATAAAGGCCTCTGCATCAGTGTGCCATTAGTCGATCAAGGCATTCAATAGCCTTGGTTTTGCGAGCATAAATGGACACAGAAAGAACTTCAGTAAACCGCATTGCATCAACACGGCCACAACATTCGGATCTCCCACAACCAACTCACTGATTGCTTCATGCTCCCTTTCCCTCCATTGGACATACATCCTGACAACACAACAAGGTTCAGGAGCATCAAAACTTGCCTTTTAATTCTTTTTTCTACAAAAGGGCGGGTCCATGCGAGCTGTAGAGGCGACAGTCACGTGCACACGCGGGCAACCTTTACTCTGCCTGAGTGCACATGCAGTCTGTCCAGAGACAGCTTGCGTGTACCTAGGGCCGACTTTTTTAAGGTCAATGCCCACCCAAAAAATGAACTTA
The DNA here is from genome assembly GCA_010110895.2 of Picea sitchensis. Lineage (NCBI taxonomy): Eukaryota > Viridiplantae > Streptophyta > Pinopsida > Pinales > Pinaceae > Picea > Picea sitchensis. The sequence continues at coordinate 53,558 of SNQJ01S0085153.1, read as the reverse complement.
AAGACAAAATTGAAGAATTGAATAGCTAGATAAGGGAGTTTGTACTTACTTGGTCCAAGCGGAAGTTCGTTTCGTCCACTGTAGCTCCCAGAATCACCGTTTTTAGCAAAGGGGGTCTTTTCGCTCTAGATTCAATTTCCAAATTAGCAATGGTGATAATGAGCTACCAACTTCTATTTATAGACTTTTTGGCCTCTTTTTGTCACTTTTCTGGCCTCCCTTATCAGTTTCTTTATACCAAAAACCATCTAGAGTGATTTACGAGTTATATGGGAGAGATTTGATCGGGTATTGGGACACTTTTTTGAGTTTTGAGAAAATTTTGATAGTCCATAAAATATTTTCCAAGAATCAACTTGAGCATATAGGTTAGGTTATTACCCCAACTTTTGTTTCTCGTTGTCTTTTTCCTCTACTATAGGATCGATCCCATTAGGTTGTGACACAAAACCATCATATCTTCTTTAGAAGTGTCGCAACTTAGTGATAGAGCTTACCTAAACATGGATGCCCTAGGTAGGTCTTAGTTGCATTATGGTGTCCATGCCGTCTCTAAAACACTGTAGGCTTGGGAGTCCTTATAGTCTTTCCTGAATATGAGTTTGAGCCTCATTTGCATGATTCTTCTTTGCTCTTTGTCTCACCCTCAGGACTCCCAAAAATAAATGGGTCTCCTTTTAAGCCCTTTTCAGACCCTCTAAAAATGAAAAGATTGTCGAGCGATCTTGTGGCCTTTCACGCTCGTTAAACTGAAATTTGAAGTCACGTCTGTTCGGCAGTAGTTTACCCCTTTTTCGGTCTGGATGGTCAACTGTACAAGCAAAGGTATACTCTATCGAATTTTCGTTCTTTAGAAGAGTACTCTCAGGTATAATTTTATCCCTTTTTCGGGCCTGAGGGACTAAACTTACGAAAAAGAAACCCCCACGGAGTCCATAGTTAAGCTCTTTTCAGACTACCTAAAATTGAAAAGATCATCGTGTGACCTTATTCTTTCACACTCGTTAAATTGGTCCAAAAGAATATTCCTGACGGAGTCCATAGTTAAGCTTTTTTCAGACTCCTTAAAAGTGAAAAAATAGTCGAGTGATCTTGTCCTTGTCACACTCGTTAAAATGGTTTTGAATCGACGTCTAATTGGTGCTAGTTTATCCCTTTTTCGAACCGACTAGACTATCTTCGAAAAAGGTACCCTAATGGAGTCTCCTTTTATTTTTTTTCAGACTCTCTAAATATGAAAAACCACCGATCTTACCTTCTTTGGGCTCGTTAAACTTACATCGAAGGATGTTACCATTGTGTGTTTTATCAACCGCATTTGCATACCTTATTCAACAACCTTGTGACAGTTTGCTTCTGCGTCTTAACACCTTTGGCCACCAGAGGATTTTTCCTAAGTATAATTTTCCAAAACATCAGTCTTGTCCTTGTGCCTTGAGCTTGTATGTTTGCAATACTTGTTCCTCCATTGTAACGTAATATTCCTTTATTCTTTTTCCAAAATTATCAAAAAGAACAAAAAAATCAAATATACCCCAAAAAGAAGATGGGAAAAGTATTTTCTTTATTGGCAGCATAATGAGTCGCCCTTGGATAAAGCACATCTGTCCATTTGATCATCAGACTATAGGATGTAGTACGACCTTAGGAAGCTTTTCTCGCTATATAGAGTTGTGTCCTCCACCGTTTGGTTATTCTTCCAAACATATGGAGAGTTTGTGTTGCCTCCTACTTCGTGGACTTATGATTAACATACATGCTGCCTGAGTCTCTTTATTTGTCATGCTACTATCCAAGGGAAGTTTGTCACCAAGCCTGAGTCGGCCCCTATGCATTATGTCTCTTGTCCTCATGCCCGGCCATCCTTAACACCCAATCAAGTCCTTGTTCAAAATCATTGAAGCCTTCAGTCTGATCATCAAGATTATCACGTCAATGACCGACGAGCCATCAAAGACCTTTGGGTAGTGCAGTTGTACACTCATATTACACTCCTACCCGATTTTTGAAGATTTTGAAGTTGTTGCTCGAGCTCTGAAGATCTCATATCTAGCCATCAGGCCAAATCAGCTTCTGGAAGATAGATACTCTATATGTATATCTTTCTGATTTCAATATGTAGCTCCACTGTGTATTGTTCACGGTTGCTCTTTATACTTATTTGACATGGATCTACAATGTATTTGATTGGTAGACATGGTTCTATTTTATCCTGAGCATGGGTATGCCCGCCTCAGTGAGACATTTGTTATTTTGCAGACGACACCTCCTGGTTCCTGATCCTTGGACTCAATCGTTTAGCACATCAGTAAAGATTGGTAATGTATTTCATCCATCGGATGCTCTTATAACCTCACACATTAGGGGTCATCTATTATAACCCTAAATTGAACCACACATGCTTACCTGGAATCAGGCCAACTCATATCCCTTATTTGCCAAAAATCTACTGAACAACTCTTGAAAATACTCTTGTGTAAAGGCCCACGCGCCCTAACCCATTACTACACGCGTGTACACGCTGGCTGACTCACAATAGCCCACGTGTACCTACAAAAGCACGAAAAAGGAAAGTTTCCGACGGAACAAAAAGCTATGGGTGAGTTAACTGAAACTCCTAGCCATGCATGGCCGAGGGTTTGTCCAGAAACCTATCTCCTTCTAGCCTTTAAAAGAAGGGGTAGGGGTACCATTTGGAAGGGGAAAAAATATAGCAAAGAAACTCTACCCATTTACGTATTCCATTGTCCCAACCCTTTAGCCTTTCCTAATGCCAAAGGAGATTTAAAGCAAAGCAGTTGAAGGATAGAAGAAGAGGAGCCTAGGATCAGGTTCAAGGAGCGGTGGTCGGTCTCAACTTTTGTAAGTTGACTCATTTTAAGTAATAAAGAGAATGCTTTTCCTATCCCAATTCATGAAATTTCTATGGTTTGATTAGTTTATGTTTGATTTCTAACCCATTAATATAGAAGTAGCATGCATGCATAGTTGTTGTTTGTCTTGAGTGTAGGTCATCTTTGGAAGGAGCATTGTAAACAAGTAATCAAGCACAACGGAGGATCGACATCAAACGCTGATAACAAGGTAGGTGGATCTTTCCATGCATTTACAGAGAAAAGGGGATTTAAATCTAGGGATGTAGGTAGAAAGTAATTTCTATTAGGTCAAATCTGCATGCAAAGTCTGAACTCTATTTGCTAGTCCATAGGGTGTTTTTCCCAACAACAATGAATCATTGTGTTATTATGTGATGGGTGATTAGAGTAGGTGAATTGTTTTTCTTGCCATTATCTTATCGCATATGTGTTTTCTTTCTGATAATTAATTTCTCAGATAGTAATTGGATGCTCACACGGTTAACGTATTAGTACTAGGCCTGTGGTATAAAATTGTCGTATGCATGTTTGAGTAGTGGGTTATCCCAAACTCAACCTCTTCTCCAGTAGTTAAACTTAATCCTATTTTGTGGCTAAGTTGGTTTATACTGGCTTACAATCTTACATCGGTCCCACCTAAGAGAAAATAAAAAAACAGGAAGTCAAAACTAAAGGAGAGGCCTTCGCAAGAAAACATAAATCCCATCGATTAATTGGTCGGATCGCAAGATATAGAGAACCATTCCACTATTAAACATTGCAGAGTCTAATTGGGCCTCGGTGGTGGGTTTGGTTACTAATGTTGAGTAAAGGGATCTAGGACCCATCAACATAATTGGCGCTAGAAGGAGGGCCTGGAAGAATGAATGGCTAAATACATATTTCATATAATATTTTAGACAGCCTGTAGATTCAAAATAGCCCACATGCATGGCTAGTCATTCCCAAGACAGCCAACACACACTCAGTACGCCTAAAACAAGTAACTCACCCAAGCACGAGGAAGAACATTTGTTCCCTGACATATCTTACACTCTCCCTCATGAGGAATTAAATCAATTCAGAAGAATCACAAGAGCCTACGCCCGACAGACCGATGCATTATCTTTTGCTTTGATACTTCCTCGAAGAAAACAAGTAAGCAAACCAGTGGTCAATACTCCCAACGAGGTTTGTGTGCACACATTAGAAGACATATTATATTTCTCTCTCACTGAAATCGAACACCCTCTTGACCTGATCCCTGAAATGCCAGTCGGTGACATCTCTAAACCAGATGATTTTTCGAAAGAGGAAGAGTTTAATTCAAGATTCGAAGGCATGGAAGGTAACAACGACCATGATGAAGAAAGGGGAAACCCACCATAGAATAATCAACCTTGGTTGGCTAGGGATGCTTTGGCCATCCTAGGACCAGTCCATAATCTTCCTCGACATCCAAAGAAGTTACTTCCTAAGTTCTACCCTGAAACCTCACAATTACTTGAAGACCATATCAAGAAATTCATACTAGCGATCATAATTATGAATGTTCAACATGAAGACGTAGTATGCAGGATTTTCCCCTACGCATTTGAGAACTCATACTCTACATGGTATTTTAACTTACCTGTAGGATCCATAACTAGTTGGACCAAGTTTTAGAAGGATTTTTTAGATAAATCTGCCGAGGAAACCACTATAGGAGCTTTGATGGTTGAATTATTCGCCACCACCATGAGCTCAAAGGAGAAGGTTAAAGATTTCAATCAAAGATTCACAACCATCTTAAATAAATTTCAGCCCAAAGCTAAACCAACTCAGGAGTTGCAAATCAAAGTATATGCTAATGCTCTCCCAGCTTCTATTTCCATGTTTGTGAAGAGGTTTTCCAAACAAACCTTAGTTGAGAATTTTGAAGAAGCCAAAATGATAGAGTTCCAGATGAAAGGGTGTAAAGAATACCAGATCTCTTTGGTTAAGAAAGAAGTTCAACCCCCTCCCAGGAGAGGACTCCTTTTGACTAGACCACTAGGGAAACAAGCAGAACAAGCCCTCGAAAAGGGGAATGGATACATAGAATACCTACAACGCATGGTTAAGAAATTATTAGACAATATCATATACATGAAGAGAAACGCAAGGGAAGGACACCAAGGCCCAAGGCCTTATAAGAATTTATTTAAAATAAACCCATCGTTCAAAGCAATTGAACCTCCCCCAGCTAACTTAAATATCAATTTGGGAAATGTAGCATCTGATTCTTTCTATACTTATCATCAAGAAACCCACTCTGAAATAGACCTCCCTTAATGGTTCCATGCCATGAATTTGATGGCCAATCAGTTTCTAGATGAGGTTTCCCTAACCGAACAACCAAGTGGTTCAGTTATGAATGTTTCTGATTAGGAAGAGATTGATCCACCAGAAGATACAACCATGCTGATATGGGATCCTGACCTAATTATTTCTTCTGACGACCTATTTCAGGTTCAAGAACCACCCGCAGAAGTCTGGGTCGTGCAAACATGAAGTAAAGGTCCACCTGTCTCAAAATATCCTACTACTACCCAAACTCCAGGAGGAAGATCAAATCCTGATCACCCGAAAGCACCTTTCGCTCCCCGTAAGAACCCTATAAGAATACATACCCAAGAATCGCCCAAACTGGATTACAACGTAATTGAAGATTTGAAGAAGTTGAAGGCTAATATATCAGTTATGGACATATGCATAATCCCTCAGCAAAAATACTTCCTGCTACAAGCTTTGAAATCATTAGAAAACCCTACGACAAGCAATGAACAACAAAGAAATCTAACTTCCATAGATCTCATAAATAAACCAACTGTGAACACTTGCTCAGAAGATAAGAAGGGAAAACCTTTTGTCCCACCATTCCTTTTAACATTTGAAGTTTTCAATAGGAACCCCCACAATTGTTTGGTCGATTCAGGAGCATCTTCCAACATTATGCCCTTGTCTATTTGCAATAAATTAAATGATGTTCCTCTCAAAAGAGATAAACTTGTAATACAACTAGACAAAACCCATGTCAAAGTCATGGGAGAACTCAAATATGTAATGATCAGAATAGTGACAAATCCTAAGTTTGTGCAAGTAACTGATATTATCGTAGAAGATATCCCATAAGCTTGTGGGTTGTTATTAATCCAAGATTGGTCTGAAAATTTAAACAAATACTTTAGTACAGACTGGGCAAAGCTTTGGCTACCACTGAAGGGATACAAGAATATGATCAAAATCGATAGGGAAAGGTATCTGAAATATACTGTCACTGACCTAGAAACCTTGAATGAACCCTCATCGAAATATTTCCCTATTCTAGGCAATTATTCCTACAACTCCTACTTTGGGAATTTCCCCCCTCTCTCATCTGATGTCCCTCTCACTCAAAACTCTAAAATGGTTTTTCAAGATAAATCGCTGATATCAACATAAGAAACTCTCCTCTATCAAGGACCTGCGCTAGAAATCATAGAACAAAAGATAGGGGAGTCAGAAGGTAATAAGAAAGAGAAAACAAATAACTTTCGCTCACAGATATGGACCATATACCTTGATGGATCTAAATCATAGGAAGGATCGGGGGCGAGATGCATCCTCATTGATCCAAAGGGTAAATGTCATTTCCTATCCTGTAGACTTGAGTTCGACTACATGAACAACATTTTCGAGTATGAAGCTCTAGTACAAGGACTAAATAAATCCATAAACTTAAACGTCAAATAATTGAAGGTTTTCAGAGACTTTGAGATTATCATTAGGCAAGTAAGAAATACTATACATTGCAATTCTCCACACCTAAAGAATTATCAACAGGAAGTGCATAGGTTAATAGAGAATTTTGAAGCTTTCAATATTATAGTGATCCCCGGAGAAAATAATATCCTTGTTGATTCCCTGGCCACAACTACTTCAAGGCTGTCACCCCTAGAGGATTATGAAGCCTCCTGATTCACGATGGAGCTACTCTACAAACCATCGGTGCCTAACAAAATTTCTAATTGGAAGGTCTTTGAAGGGGGTGAACAGATCATAAACTTTCTGACGAACCAAGATAATTTCAGGGACTTAGCTATTGATGATGAAGTATTCCAGGAGAAATCAACAAAAACTGATCCCCAGACATGTCAACCAACTGACAAGTCGAAGTCTCATGTCATCCCGAAAGGGGTAGCTAATTTAGAAAATCTTTTTGACCTAAAAGAACGATTTAAAGGGCCCAAAAATGCTAAGACCAGTAGTTCTTGTCCCATGCATGAAACTGTAAATCTTAGAACCCCAAAAAACCCAAAGAATATAAATCTCGGCAAGACTATATCTAAAGAGGAAAGAAAGGTTTATCTCAAACTGTTCAGACAATATCAATATGTCTTTTGCATGGTCCTATCGAGATCTGAAAACTTATGACACCTGTATCATTCAACACACTATACCATTAAAACCTAAAGTTAAACCCTTCCAACAGAAGCTCTGAAAGTATCACCGATCTCTGGAACCTCTCATGTCTCAGGAGTTGAATAAACTTTTCGATGCCAAAATTATCTTCCAGGTTAGGCATTCTGTGTGGGTTGCAAATTTGGTTCCTGTGAGGAAACATTCTGGAGAAATCTGATTATGTGTAGATTTTAGAAACCTCACAGAGTTTCAAAAAAGGAAAACTACCCAGTCCCTCCAATGGAGCAACTCTTGTAGACCATGTCTGGCTCTAAGGTTTTCTCTCTACTAGATGGTTTCTTAGGTTACAACCAAGTTCTGGTGTGATTAGGGGAAGACCGTTTGAAAACTACCTTCCGAACCAAGTGGGGAACTTCCGCTTACAAACAAATGCCCTTCGGGTTAACCAACGCAAGGGCAACCTTCCAAAGGGAAATGGACGTAGAGTTTCAAGGACTGATCAACAAGTGTGTGGTAGTGTATCTGGATGATGTAACTATGTATTCAAAGAATGGAGAGGAGCACATCCAACACCTAACCCAAATTTTTGAAAGGTGTAGAAAATACAGTATATCTTTAAACCCTAAGAAAACTATCTTTGGTGTGGAGGAAGGAAAGCTATTAGGTCATATTATATCCCAAGCCAGCATTCATATAGACCATGAGTGAGTTAAATCTATAACTCAAATCCTGTTACCTCACAACAAAAAGACAATGCAATCCTTCTTCGATAAAATCAATTTTGTAAGAAAATTCACACCTGATTTCGCTGAGACTGTCAGACCACTACAAAAAATGATTTGCAAATATGTTGAATTTAAGTGGTACGATGAACGAAAGGATGCCTTTAGCAATATTAAAACTTCTATATCTCAAGCCCTCGTGTTACGAAGCCCCAATTTTAACAGATATTTCTTCCTCTATATTTTCGCTTCCGACCAATCGATAGTTGTAGTATTGACTCAGAAGGATGATGAAAATAACGAGGCCCCAGTGTATTTCATGAGAACTAACTTCTAAGGAGACGAACTCAATTATCCTACTATAGATAAATAGGCCTATGCAGTATATAAAGCAGTAAATCACTTCCGATCTTACATCCTCAAGAACCATACCAAAGTAATCATACCTCATCCTGCAATCTGATCCTTGTTCACTCAAAAAGAGATGGGAGAAAGAAGAGGGAACTGAATGGCAGTAGTTCAAGAATTTGATCTGGATATAAAACCTGCCAAACTAGTTAAAGGGAAAGGGTTATGCAAGCTTGCAGCTGAAGCCCAGGACCAAGTAAATGAAGATGTCGGATGGGAGAATGAAATGGAATTATGTTGTGGTGAAGCTTCATACACTTCCCCAGGACCAAAGTCTTGGTATGAGAATTTGAATTATCCCTTACACCATGGGACTTGCCCAGAAAATATCAATCCTATGGAAAGGAGAGCTCTCAGGTTAAAATCCGCACAATATCGCCCATAAATTCGGTACTCTTCCGAGTCAATTATGATGGGGTGATTTTAGGATGTCTGAAGATGTGGACAAAGTTCTGAGGGAACTCCATGATGGCCCTGCTGGGGGACATTTTGCAGGAAACACCACCACTCATAAAATACTGAGAGTTGGTTATTATTGGCTCACTTTGTTCAAGGATGCTCACACTTACTCTAGAAACTATAAAACTTGTCAGATAAGCACTGGGAGAGAGAAGAGAGATGTGGTTCCACTCCAACCAGTGAATATTTCTAGGCATTTTGAGCAATGGGGGTTAGATATCATAGGATAAATTACACCAAGCTCTTCAAAACAACATAAGTATATACTTACTGCCACCGATTATTTCACGAAATGGGCAAAGTCCATCCCTTTGACTCATGTAAATGAGAAGGTGGTAATTCAATTCATAGAACAACAAAAGATCACAAGGTTTGGTGTCCCTTCTGTACTAGTTTTTTATAATGCAGGTTTGGTGTTGACAGAGTTTTCTCTAGACAAAGGAATCATAATTAGGTACTTTGTGAATTATTATCATGGGGAAACGGAGTGGCAGAATCAACTAATAAAAACCTAGTGAGGATATTGAAGAAAACAGTTGCATACAACCAAAGGAATTGGAATAATCTACTCTGCAACGCTTTATGGGCCAATAGGGTCACACCCAAGGAAGCTATAGGAAATTCCCCATACTTTTTGGTATACGGGCAGGAAGCCATTCTCCCAAACGGGCTTTATCTTCCATCTCTTCAACTGGACCAAGATGCCATGGGACAGCCTTCATCATTCATACAACAGAGAATTGACACCCTTCTTATGTTGGAGGAAGAAATGGAAAAGGCTAAATCAAAATGCATATCCCACCAACAGATAGTGAAAATATGGTTTGAAAAGCATAAGACCAAGGAAAAGAATTTTGAAGTAGGAGACTTAGTCCTAAAATGGGATAGAGAAAACGAGCCTAAAGGCAAACACTCTAAGTTTCAGAACCTATGTCTTGGACCTTTCCAGGTGGCTGAGAAGATTGGGGCAGGCACTTATCGGTTACAGAATCTGAGGGGGGAACCTGACGCCCTCCCAGTAAGTGGCCAAGCCCTAAAACAATATTTCTATCAAAAAAAAATGTTTGCGTGCGTGCTTTCATAATTTTGTTATTAGATAGTTCAATTGCAAAATACATTTTTTATTTTTATTTGTTGTTTTATTTCTTTGCGCTTTTGAAGGTTGTGTTTAGAAAGACAATGTTTGACCTCAAATCATGTGACATGGCAAACTCTGTTCCTAATTCATCGCTCACATACAACACGAGAAAGCGTCAGGGAACCTGCAATTGCTCTGAGGAGCCCTCTATCTAACATGCGCAAATGAACACCTTTGGAGAAATGCAGAAGTGTCTACCTGGTGGTCTGGTGAAACCTTAAGGGAAGGTTGGTAAGCTAAAAAGGAATACATGAACCCCGAAGACAAAGCTAGCAAAGGATTCACCTTAACCATCTCATTTTGCAAATAAATAGACATCATCCTCTCCCACTCACTCAGGGCATTCTGCCGAAATAAAATTTACTTTATCAAATGAGTGAACAATAGGAGAGGGTATGTAGATAACTCTGCTAGAGCTATGGACGCTCACTGGTAGCGAAGCAAGGTCTATGATGTCAGGGTGACTCCATCGAGGCTATGGATGCTCGCTGGCAGTGGAGCAACACCGTAGCAAGTGATTAAAGGTAACTAAAGGATTAATGCCAGTGAATACTTTCCTAGATTTTTTCAAAAAGGGCATGAGTCAGGGTTACAATAAACAAAGGAGGAATAAACGTGGAAAACCCCACAGGCAGAACTGGAAGCATCAACCGGAGAATTTCAAATGCAAGTGTAAAAGAGGCTTTGATTTAAAGCCAAATAAGTTCTCCACTAGCTTTTGCATCAATCGAGCCTAAAGGAGGAACAAAGATTCTTCTTTCACCCAGTTAGTCTCCATTTTTTAAGCACTCAACACACCCTAAAAAGTCTATGTCAATTTTTACTTTTTGGGTACCACTTGATCTTTTGCACTGTCTGATTCATCTTCCTTATGGAAATTGTTGTGTTTGCTTGCCTTTTTTACTCTCATTAATTCTTTAATAGTTTCCCTGAATCCATGAAAACCCACGACTTAAAAGACTTAACTTCATAAGAAGAATCAATAGCTAAAACCGTTTCACCCGACGTGTCCAATCTGGGAATCAGAAGTTTTTAAAGGATGAAGGAAAATCACTCAGAAAAACTGAAGTCGTCGAGCACCGAAATCGATCGGCATTGGCAGAAGGAAGTTTTCACTCGTGACAGGCATCATGCAAAGGATATCACTGATGACCAATCTCTTTGCTGGCGATAAAAGACTAAAAGAGTAAGCATTGAACAAAGAAAGAAATGATATCATAGATGGTCGATACCCGACACACTTAGAAAAATCGAAAAATATCAAATCGCGATGAACATCCTGACTATGTTATAGGTTTTCCTTCGATCGTCGACTTCTGAAATGTTTTTAGCATTTGGAGTTTTAAGGACGATAACACACAAGAAAATACGCGGTAGGTTTATCTCTGGACGCCGATCACCGACACCTTTCAGGCATCGGCACTCCCAAGGTTAGTTTAGAGCGCATAACTTGAATAAAGTCCCAAGTCTGAACAATACTCGTGATCTAAGTCCCAGGTCTTCGGTGCCACGTATCCTGAGCCAGTAGTGCCACGTCATCACCATACGATGAAATCAATCGGCATCGGAGGTTTTTTACAGAAGGATATCAATGAAAATACAATGTAACTTTGAGCACCACTAAGTATAAATCCGGGGATAACTTACAAGAAAATTTGGATGAAGAACACAATAGAAATACATGCAAAGAGAAGAAACGATGCATCCAACCACTGCAACCAGAATCCTTTCGTCAAAATTTTCAAGACTTTATATTAGTTTCCCTTCGAGCTTAGATTACATACAAGAGACATCTTCTACCCCTTTTGGACAATCAGCTGATTTTACATTAAGAACATGAAAATTTTCAAAAAAAGGAAAACTATCAATATTTTGTGCCACACCTGAGAATACAAAAAAAAATAGAACTTGTCAATCATGCCTCCTCTCCACGCGGACTTACTCCCTAGATGCTTCGCGCTACCTGAGATGTTTTCATTTTTTGTTCTTCTGACACCCTTTGTGCTTCGCGCAGCTACATGATTGTATCTTGCGCTTCCCGAAACTGTCTCTTGAGCCATGTTACATTCCCTTCATGACCTTGCGATGCTGACACCTCAAGGGTCTTTGCCACCAATTGTTGTCTTAATTCTCTATTTTCCTGGTAGAGTTCAGCAATGGCGAGTTAGGCCTCCTCCATTTGTTGAGTCAGCTCTCGAATGTTAGAATCTGAGGCATCTATCATCCTCGTTATGCTCCTGATCCCCCAACTTGTGGCTTGGATAGGTTATATCCGGATGGCACGCATAAAAAAATTCTCAACGGTCGACCTTCTGCATGACTCAATCTGGATTTGGTTTTCCCCTACCTCCTTATTTTTCCCTGGCCTCCCCCTTCTCCGAGGTATTTTCTGTTGACCAGGCATGGATTCCAACCTTAGTCCTTCTGGTGCAACTTCTTCCACTTCGGCCTCCGCACCGGGCAATACCATCATTTCCACGTAAAGGTAGGAATCTCCCTTTGAAGCCTTGGGAATGCCCACGGTGAATAAAAATGAATTTCAGGCGTTTTGGGACTCAAACCTACCACTTTGGCTACTTCATACACCTCGTCTTACATTTTGAGGAGTTCCCATGGTGCAATAGTGTATCTGTCTTATGCGTGAGGAACTTGACAAGGACCCCAATCAGAAATTTTGATCAGACTGAGCTCGCGAGAAGAATTACTAATAATGCACAAGCTCAGCTAGTGAGTATAACACATATAGGACATCCAGAATTTATAACAGAGCGAGCAGTGAGTGGAAACGTGCCAGTGAACACTAGATTCCTGGCGATGAGATGTTTTGAAGAAAACTAAAAAAATTATGTGGCATATCTGTGCGACGAGTATGTTCTAAGGCATGTGAGGTGCAGCTGATAGGAGTTGCAGAGGGTGTGTGGTATGATCACCTCGATTTTTCAATTCCCCAGCCTTCATGATGAGCCGATGATGGTTGATGCACTTGATGATGAGACTTCTATTTGCACAACTTGCCTCGACCTGAGGTGCCTAATGACTGCCCTTATGATAGGATCCGATTATTTTGGATTATACTTGTACTTTCAGCACATGTTTGGCTATGACATACTTTTCCGACTCCAAGGGCCAACCGACCACTGGCGTAACTTCAACTCTTATATTTTTTCATACCTGATATTTCATGCTGTGGCATGCGGATGTAACCCACTATAACTAGAGAAAATATGACGGCACTAACAGAAGTGATGCAAGAAATTCAAAGGATTGCAAAGATCATGTATCAAACGACCAGGTTTAGCAAGATTTACAGTATGCACCAGTCTGGATTCTTCACTCTTACACTTTATACATATATTTTGACAAGGCTTGTTCTATACTCAATTTCTAAATGATTTTAATTTTGATTGCAGGAAAGATGCCTCCAAGTATTGAGAAAAAATGGATCAGTAACCTCACCAAGAAATCCATATCAGACTCCCCATGTTCGGCACAATCGATGACGTCAACGACTTGCACAACACGGCCAAATCACACACCAAGAAAGATTTATCATGGGCCGAAGAAATAGCAAAGGTGACTAACACAACAGATTCGAGTCAGGTGCGACGGTTTATGGGACACTCGATCAAACCTCAGGCCATCTTGCAACAGTTGAGTGCCAATTTAGTTAAGTATCATGTGCATGCAGTAGAGATAAGAGAAATTTACGCATCCCCGATGGAACAACACAGATTTCCATACGCCCACACCTGGGAGGATTTGTTCATTAGCTTGTCGGAGTACGAGAAAAGTCACCCTTTCAAAGTGATATCTTGAGATGACTGTTGGAAAAATGTTAGGAGAGAATGCCACGTGGGGAGTTTTGTTTTGTTTAATTGCACTTTAGCCATTATTTTTAGTTAATTTTATGTTATAAATAAGACCATCGACTAATTAGTTAAGGGTTGATGGTTGCTGCAAGAAACTCTTCTGTTTTGGTTTTGTTAAGAATTATTTCCAAGCTACCTTTAATAGAGAAGTCCTTCTGGACCAAAGACAAGTTATATTTTCATCAAATGCATGTGTGATTGGACGTGGAGAAGAATTATTTCCTATCTCATCTCATGAATGGATGTTGTAATGAGTAAGAGCTATTAAATCTATTGTTAAGTTATCTGATGCAATGTTTTACTGTTCTTTTCTTTAATGATGAAGATGAATCATTGTGTTATTATGTGATGGATGATTAGAGTAGGTGAATTATTTTTCTTGCCATTATCTTATCGCATATGTGTTTTCTTTCTGATAATTAGTTTCTCATACAGTAATTGGATTCTCAAATGGTTAACGTATTAGTACTAGGCATGTGGTATAAAATTGTCGTCTGCATGCTTGAGTAGCAGGTTATCCCAAGATCAGCCTCTTCTCCAGTAGTTAAACTTAATCTTGTTTTGTGGAAAAGTTGGTTTATACCAGCTTACAATCTTACATCAGTCCCACCTAAGAGAAAATACAAAAAGAGGAAGTCCAAACTGAAGGAGACGCATTTGCAAGAAAACATAAATCCCGTCGATTAATTGGTCGGATCGCAAGATCTAGAGAACCATTGCACTATTAAATGCTACAAAGTCTAATTGGGCCTCGGTGGTGGGTTTGGTTCCTGCTATTGAGTAAATGGATCTAGGACCCATCAACAGATCCCGGAAGTCCCAGAGGCAGATCAAATCGCCATCGTCTGTTCCAATTGACATGTGTCAACAGATCGTCAGATCTAAAAGACCAGGGGCCGGGAGAATAGCAGGAAGCAAGGTTCAATCTCTCTGGAGTCTCAAATTCTAGAGTTGATATGGATTGTCGATCATAAGGGAGACATGTGGCAGCCAACCTAGAGGTCCATAGAACCTGTACTCTGGAGGATAGAAGCGAAAGGTCACCAGGAGAAAGGATTGTCGAAGCCTCGAAGGCCTGGATTCATCATAGTCGTCGATCTAAAGGAAGACACGTGGCAAGCAGAGGGAGCCTTTGTTACTTGGGCATTCGGGGGTAGTGAGGATTTGTAGTGTTAAAACGCTCGGACTCCCAGAGTCTGAAGCTAGATATGAACCTTTCGTCCCTCAAAGGTCGGGAGCCTTCGATCTATATTTTTTGGTTGTTTGGTGGTCCGGCCCTCCGGAAGGCTAGAGCAAAGGTACCATCAAAACCTCTGAATCCCCAGAAGTGTGAAGTACATAGGAGTCATTGATCTACGACAGAACATGAACCGTCAGATCATATTCGGAGTTTGGCTCTCTGGGAGCATTGTAGGTTGGAACAGACCAACTTGCCAAAGTCTAAACTCCCCACTCCATCACATCCGTAGATTTGTGCAGACATTATGAGTCGTCGATCTCTGTAGTGGTTCGATACTCCACCACTTTGGCATTTGGGAGGAATGCAGTGTTGTTTGTGGGAACTCTTGAAGCCCCAGAGCTCCAAAGTCTCAAATCTTGCGGAGGTAAGTGTTGTATCCCGTGGTCATAGCCTCTAGTCATTTGGTAGGTTCGACGAGTGCACAGGAACACCCGAAAAAGGGGTTTTCGCTTGAAGAAGAGACTTTAGGCCTATGGTAATTACTCTGAAGGCTTAGCAAGGGCCTGTGAGTTATTTTCAGCTCCCGAAATCAGCGATCCTCAGACCAAGAGGTCGTACAGACTCCAGGAGTGGGAGGGGGTTTGCATCATGAAGTTTGGGGATGCAATATATCTCAAGAATCCTAGAGAAATATGGAGCATATCCAAAAGAAATTTATAACTAATAATCTCAAAATTAAGGGAAATACACCCTATCCTATCCTCCTCATCGAAGCAAGCCTTTCCCCCATTGAGAGAAAAACTACGATTAGGTACTTAATGTACAAGAACAAGATAAAAAACATGGATAACAAGAGGCTCCCCAAAATTCCTTCAGACTCTAGACAAAATCACCAATGGATCAAGCGGGGATGGCATAATGATGCCAAGCCTTGGCTAAATCATTACGGAATAAAAGAAGTTATTGTGCATAATATTGATGATATTAAAAATATTGTACAAGCTAAATTTAAGGAGAATCTATGGTGTGATAAATAATTAGAGGATAAAATAAAATTAAGATATTATAAGGAGGTGGTTAATGCTAACCTTGAAGATCAAAAGTATTTCTATGTTTTGACAAATGTAAAGAAGAGAATCTGCTAAAATAAGTAGTAATTCTCATGAAATGCATAGTTAAACTAGGCATTGGACAATCCCCAAAACACCATGGCAAGAGAGAATTTGTCACCTTTGTAACATCTAGAGGGTTGAAGATGAAAAACACTTTCTCCTATAATGTCTTGTGTATACCCAAATTAGATCTCAATTTCCAAATATATGTCACAATACCAACCTTCCTAACCTTCTAAGACATCAAAACTTTAGCGATCTTGGAACACTTCTCTTAATGCTTTTCAAGCATTGAAATAACATTTTAAATAAATCCAAGTAATCTCTTGTTTTTCTTAAGGTCTGATAAACCGATTTTGGTCTCAGTGGACATGAACCACCATCATCATCTTATATTAATTTTTCGTTTTATTTTTTTAATTCAATAATCCAACAAATTACACACACGCACATGTGTAACAGTGCGTGTAATAGTTATTTCATTTTATTAAG
>SNQJ01S0085153.1:26484-36891 GCA_010110895.2 Picea sitchensis | reverse complement strand
AGATATATAGAAAACTAAAGCTAAACTTAGTTTCTAGGAGTCAAACTACTATCTCCTAGAGTCATGGATCTAATTGTTTTCAAAGAGAACAACAACCTCTACAAAATTTACCAAAAATAGGAAAGTCGGTTTTTTAATCATAACCTATACTAAATGTTATTTACAATCATAAATTCTTAAGCAAATTTAAACCATATGGTTATGATGAATCATCATGTGTATCACTGGACAACACTATCACCTTTGCGTAGTAAATTTTGGTTTCTATTGCACAAATGTTGGCTGCGAAATCTACGCAACGATTTCGCACGACAGATCTTAATGACAAATTTTGTCTCTTTAAACTCCTTACCTATCTCAACAAAGATGCATTCCTTTTCAATTTCGATTGATCATCAGAGAGAGTTGCACATGCATCACCAATAGTTGGTTTGCATTTCTTGAAATGTTCCATGATCCCTTCCTCTAATATTAATTTTTCCTCCTTGAGTTTAATGATCTCATCTTGAGCTTCTCTTAGTTGTTTTTTCAACCATTTTATATTCTTTTCTCCTCATGTTGTTGAGGTGGAAGATCTCTGACCTGATTTATTCTATGATTCTTGAGCTTCAGGAATTATTTTTGTTAGCTTCCTCCTCAATTCTCTATTCTCCTGATAGAATTGGGCTATAACATGTTGAGATTTCTTTAGTTGTTGTTTCACCTCCTTAATATCTGCATCTTCCTCACATGGTTCCACTTTCTTTTCATCAATATCCTGGGTTTTACATTCAAATTTTTTTATCTGAATTGTGGGTATGGGAAACCTCTTGGCAGAGGACCTGGTGCATGGTTTACTGGGAGCTTGTGTCTCCTCAGTTTCATCAGTGAATATTAGTTTTCTTATTTTCTTGGATGATAGATAATTGAGTGATGAATTCTCAATTTCTTTTCCTTTTCCCCTTTCAAAAACACCTCCTCCTTTTACCCTTGAAATATGAAATGTTGATTTCTCAGCAGATAAGGGAGTATCTCCTTTAGGGTCCAAGGGAATGTTTACTGAAATCATGAAATAATTCTAGTCCCTTCTTAACTTTCCAAGCTCCTCAACCACCAACATCTTAATCAAAAAAAATGGAATAGGTCATTCTCTGGTTGGTCAGCTCTAGCTTGAACATTGTCTGTCATCTTTCCAAGGCTTCTACATAGGAAGAAAGGTAAGTTTAAAGGACTTCTCCCTATGAAATGCATCAGAAGCCTGATGTGGTATTGATGTACCTTGTCAAATATTCCCTCACAAGTAAAGTACTTCCGGATTATCCTCAGAAGTTTCTCAAAAGGTTCCAAAAGATAGTCACTGGGAATGTTGGCTCCAATATTTCGATTTATGTATTCAAGTTTGATAAAATCAATGTAACATGAAGTATCTAATGGCATACCTTTAAACCATTTTTCTCCTTTCATAGGAATCTCATTCAAAGTTGATATGGTTTCCTCTGACACTTGAAAAGTGATCCCTGTAATAGTTTCACTGACACCAGTAAAGTTAAGGGAGAACTACTTGGTTAGTTGTGCATTATACCCTTGAACCTTTTCACAAAATCTTATGCATTTGGCTTGTTCAAAGGACACTCTAATTGTCAGGTCTGTGTTTACTAACTTTAACTCTTGTGGTTCAAACCTCACAACTTTCCCGCTTCTTGCATTCTTTATTTTTCTTTGAGGAGTTGTCATGATGATGATATATGTCAATTCTAGGTGCAAAATAATAGATTTTAATAGCCTCTGCGTAGTGAAAAAGGGAAAAGTAACCTCCAACAAAAAACAAGAGAAATAACCTCTGCGCAGTGAATGAGGATAGTGACTTTTACAAGGTGTGCAGGAAAAGGTAGCAGCAGGAAACTTTGCGTAGGAAACAAATTAGCGGAAAAAAAATCGTCACAGCAGAAAACTCAACGCAGTAGTAATCAATAACAGAAAAATTCGCCGTGGCAATAAACAAAAACAGAAACTCGACACAGCGACAAACAACGACGAAAAAATTGGTGCAGGAGTAGGTAATAATAATTTAGCTCAAAATAAAGAAGGTTTACAGTGTGAAAAACAAACTTGTTCCATAAGCAAATTTGCAATGGGTTCCAAGGAAAGCTCTTGAACAATGATTTAAAGCAATGGAGGATGCACAGCAAAAACATAGTAGCATATTTACGTAGCGACTGGCAGCAAACAATATTTACATAGAGAAGGGCTTCGGAGCTTACTGGAAAATCGATGAATGAAGAACAAGTCTTGAAGGTGATGTAGAAACATGAAAGGTGACCAATATTTATGCTTGAATGGATAAGGAACAAAATTATGAAAAGGGATGGAAAATCCATAGCGACAAGATGTTTTAAGGCAAGTTAAAGATTTGCACAACAAACTTGTGTAGCAGGTATACCTTTGAAGTTTGCAATGGTACAAAAGATATGGAGTGCCATGATGGTTTTCTTTTCTAACCTCATGATTAGGTAATGATGAACCATAATATTTTTTGACATGACATTCATCCTAACCACTTGATTTGACCTTGGTACATAATTTCCCACTTTTTCGACATGACTCAAGACTTAGGAAAGTATACCTTTACAACTTCAACATGATGAACCTTACACTCTTTTTACCAACTTATGGCCAAAACCTTTACTTCGCAACTTGAAACCATTCTTTATTTGGACACTAACCTCATAAAATTTGACACACTAACTATGACTCATCTAGGAAAGTCTTGATTTTTTCCAAGATCAAGGCATGACTCTGAAAAACATTTTGGACGAACCTCTAACTCTAGCTACAAAAATCATGGTGCTAACACCCACATCAGATGGGGAAAATTTTGTTGAAATTGGCCCTAGGTGAGCCACTTGCCTTGGTGTAGACATTTCCCTGCCTTGACAACTCGATAAAGTTGGGTCCTCTATTAGCGAGTTCCCTTAACCAATGTGTCCACGATCTGATCAATGGTTTCATATTCCATGCAATAATGGTTGATATCTTTTAGTTTCAACTACTTTGCTATCTCCTATGTGTCTAATAATGGTGGATAGTATGGTCGAAGGAGGTCCACATTGAACAATGGGTGCAAGCCAAGGAAGGGGAGAATACTTAACTCAAAATCATTTTCACCCACAGCGTTGGTGATGGTGTAAGGACCATAATGAACTGGACAAATATTTCGATGGGGTCCTATAAGGAGCTCCTTCTATAAATGTAACCAAACCTTGTCTCCCATCTGAAACTTGTGTGGAACCTATTGTTGATCATGGAATTTCTTGTACTTAGCACTGGATTTCTGTAAAATATCATGGACATGTTGGCGGATGTGCTAAATCTTTTCAACAAAATTGGTGTCTTTTTCGACCTCAGATTGAACATGGGAAGATTATTCCTATGTGGTTGCAAGGAGCAGTGCGACATCAATGGGACCCAATGGTTGGAATCGACATCAATGGGACCCAATGGTTGAAATCCCAGCCCCACTTGAAAGGGGTTATGGTCATTCAAGCTATGGAGAGCTCTGTTATAGCAATGTTGAACATAGGGGAGACTATAATCCCATTTGTGTGTATTCTTAGAGTTGTACATGCACAATATATGGATGATGATCCTATTGACAACCTCTTTCTGGACATCAGTTTGGGGGTGGAAGGTAGTGGATTTGGTGAGCTTGGTGTCCAATCGTGACCAGAAGCTTGACCAAAATGTGCTTAGGAACCTGTTGTATCGATCTATATTGATAGTTTTTCGTATCCCAAAATTCTCCCACACCCGTTCAAAGAAGATTTTGGCAATGGCCTCCACTATGATACTCTTCTTGTAGGTTGTCATAATGGTCATCTTAGAAAATCGATCAACCACGACAAAAACATAGTCATTTCCCTACTTGGTTGAAGGAAGGCCAGACATGTAGTCCATCGAGATGGATTCCCAAGGCCTATCAAGAGTAGGGAGAGGGGTGTACAGGCCTTGATTTTAATGGCTATTTTGGCAATAGCGCAAGCAATTTAAGACCATATGTACTTCTCGTCTTCATGTCGAAGTTTTGGCCAATAGAAATAATTTTGTAGCGCTGCCATTGTATTTTCCACACCAAAGTATCCTGTCATCCGACTGTAGCGAGCTTCCCAAATACGTTTCGTTCACTCGCTTGAAGGAACACATAAATGGCCTAGATGGCATTACAGGCCATCCTAAATATGAAATCCAGTGACAGGCATGTCTACACCCAACATCTAGTAAGTGGTTGTGAAGTTAGGATCACTCTCGTAGAGTTTGGGCCACCCTGAGGCCTCATGTCGGCAGGAGTGGAGCACCATTTTTAATGTTGCAACTGGGGGTCGACTGAGGAAGTCATTGATGCGATTTATGCTCTATGTATTATATTTGATATTGAAATGAAACTCTGCAAGTATTTGGACCACTTTTTATGGTGGTTATTCTGCAATTTTCCTTGTGTCTCCATGAACTACAAAGGCTTGTGATTAGTGTGGATGATTTTCTCCTTCCTGAGAATGTCATGCTTTGTTGGCACAGGGGTAGACCGAGGGTTCAATGCTTCAACAACGCACCAAAAAAACCCTAACTACTGGCCCTTTCAGCAACACTTGCGAAGCATATGAACTCTCACCCGAGGTAGAGGTAGGGGGGGTTGCAGGACTCAGGTGTCTACAACCGAGATGGGACACAGATCTGTGATCACAATACTTAATAGAGCACTTAGCCAATAACATGCATCAAGTTATGAGTCTCATTCACTTCGCATATTAACCCTAATAATAGATCATCACAGTAGTAAACATATCTAACACTTCCAAGAACTTAGCATAATCTCATATCTAACATTCATTCACATAATAAGCACTCAACATTCATAAATCTATATATCATACATCAAGAATAGTGCACTAATAAAATACACGAACAATATAGAACAAAGCATAATAACATAGGATATATGTGGTTCACCCCCGTGTGGGGCTACGTCCACCAACTCTTCTCTTCTTTATTAGTCTCCTTCAATTGTATTTACAAGCAAAGAGCCACAAATCCAACTCCATGTAGGACAGGAGATCTGTGCACACCTCGCTAGATCCTCCTTCCCTGATTTAGACCAAGGCATAGAGCCTTCTTACAATCACTTGTACTTATCTCTGCAAGTCTTAACAGATAGTATGCACAAAATCTTTCACATAAGTCTCGCACTTAGCACTCTTTCACATCTTCTTGCACAAAGCCAATCTTAGACAGACCTCTCGCTCTAATTCCTATCTACTTATTTATACATTACAAAATAGGCCTAAACATGGGTAAACTCATGGGCCAACAACCCGTACCCGTTACATAAACCCTAATACCCTAAAAATCCTGCAAAAGGGGGAGAGATACCACGATATCCGCTTCGCTTGGGCGCTTTGTCTTCGACCAGCCTGTCGAAGTCCCAAAAAATGGTCAAACACGACCAAGGCTCTCCAAATCTTGGTTGAGGGCCAGCAGGCCCCCAACACTCACCTGTGAATCATCCCGAGTCACTCTGATCTGGGTAATACCGCTTCGAAGGCCTTGAGCTTGGCTTGAGCTTCCTCGACTTCCTGCTTCACCAAAGCCTCCTGCTCAACGAACTTCTAGATGAATTTCTCGGTGACACAACCTTCTAAGCATTGTTCCACTGTGGTGACCACTTTTTCTAGCTGTGATCCTTGTCCCTCAATATCTTTGAAAAGGGTGCAGGCTTCATCCTACACCAGGTGGAGTCTCTGGGTCATTTCCATGACTCTACTATGGATGGCATTGACTTATTACTGAACTACGCACTGCTCCTATGATATTTTCATATTTTCAATGGTCGTAAGCTACTTTAGCTGCCACTGCTTCACCATATCACTTGAATACCATAAGGTGGTGAACCTCATGGCCAATGGTTTGGATGGCTCGACTTTATGGAAGGTTTCTCCCTTCGTCATCTCCCAAGCGACAAAGGCAACGAGAATAAACAACCAGCTGCACTGAAACTCGTAGCCTTGGTCCTACGCTTCGCGGAAATCCTACTCCAATTGGTTGACGAGGTAGCTTGCCTAGTTCATCTGCATCCCTTCAACACACTTTCCTATGAGGTGGATGACGAACCCTGTGACCTGTGTCGGTTTGTTCTTTCTGACAAGCTTACCAACGATCAACTAGAAAGATAGGCGGACTACACCATATTGGATGGAGGCTACATTGTAGCCCCGCTTCCCCTTCTCCACATCGTCGTATGTTTCCTTGATTCGTTGAGCTAGGGCACAATCTGCAGCCTTCCTTGGGTAGAATTTCTGAGGGTCCGGTCCTTGCATGCTTAGTTTAGTGATCATGTGGATCAACACCAGATCCATAGTCATGCACATATCTAACCACAAGTAACCTCCATGGAAGCACGACAGGAGGTGTTTAACTCACGCATTAACCTCCTGATGTCTACCAAAGTGGGGTATCTTCATGAAGTTTAGAATGGTGGACCGCACGATCTACTTAGTCCATGACTGGGGAACTATCTTCAGCTTCCTCCCAATCATCTTGGTCAAGTACCTATGTGGTGTGAGAAACACATAATTTTTCTTGTCTCCCAGGTTAAAGTCATTGATCTTAAGATCAGGGATCAATCCCATATGTGATCCTACTACATGTATCCCCTTTGGGAGGTACGTCATGATGAGTGTGTACTTAAATCTCTCGGGACATTGTCATGACTAACAGCACCAGCCAGAGGCAGGATGTAGTCGATCAAGACTGATGGGATGAGATTTTCATTCCCTAGGTTGTTGTGGTGCTTGCTTCTCTTCTCGGTTGTGGTTCGAGATGGCCCGGATTGGCGTCCAGTCGATGGGGATGTTTGCAATCCTCTCGTCGATGAGGCATGTTCTCCTACGGACATGACCTTCTTAGTCATAAGGTCTATCATGATCTCCTCCACAGACTTCTCTACTGCATTGTGTTCACCTAACATAAATGCTCATGATCATATATCTCAGGTGGGTGGACAAACACTCAAGGTAAGAAAAGCGGATGGTGAGGTCTCAAATGCACAGCGTGATAGAAGTCAACTCTTTACGGGCTCGAATATCTCAGTTTGCAAAAGTGTCCCTGGTGAGACATGCGAAGGACTAAATAGACAACGTCGTAATGGATTCCTTCAATGGGTCAAATTTCCTCAATCAATACGATTCCATCCATTGTGGCATGGTCCCAACAATCCAATGATGATATTTTCGGAAATAACTACGTTTCAGACCATTATGGAGCGTCGTTCTAATGGTCGAGACGCCTCCAACGGTCATATTGCTTCGTCGTGGCAAATTTCCAGTCTGTGTTATTCTGCTATTCCGACAAGGTTCAAATTCTGCAAGCCTTCCTTCTGCGAAGTCCTCTCTGGAACCTCCTGCAATTTTTCTAACTTTGCTTTCTTCTTACTAAGCTTTCTTGCCTTCCTTCTTGTGATCTGAGTCTCTGGATTCCTCTTTCCATTTCTATTCTTATCTTTTCTTATGATAGTAACTTCGCACTGTTGATTTTCTTTTATAGGGTTCAAATGTGATACTTCTTCTCTTACTAATTCTGGTGTAGGTGCTCTTCTCTCCTGCATGGATAGGTTCTTTAAGTCTCCTTGTTTTATTTCAACCTCGTCATCCTTCTTCTGCTTCGACTGTTCCTTCTATTCTTGTACTAGTTGATATATTTTCTCAGCTATGAAGACCCTTAATTCTTTCTTTTTCTGTTCTATGGCTTCCTCTTCTTCTTTCCTTTAGATATGATCTTTCTCAACCCAGGGTTTTCCTAACATAAGAGAAAAAGGAGTGTTATTCTCAACAAACTTAATGACCTCAAATTCTTCATCAGTTGATGCTCCATGGGATATCATAAGTACATAGGGTTATCATATTTCCTTTAAACAATCCTATCCCTCCTAATGAAGGAATCATAGCAGGCTTTCCCAAAATTTCCCAAGTACTCTCTAGCATAATATTCACCTGTGTTTCTTCATCCAGAATATAGTCTATGTCGAAGTATCCTATTCCTTCTCTATTTGTTGTTTTTCTTTCAAGATCTCTGATAAACTGCCATCTTTATGATCGTTCATGGTTTCATTCATCTGTAGTAATAGAGTCTCTGATTCTTTCTGGTTCTCTAACATTTCCTTAGTTTCTTGACCTTATTCATAGTTTTCTTGTCTCATGTTCATCTTTTCAACTTTAGAAATCATTATATGGAAATCCAAAACCTCATGATCAGTAGCTTTACAACAAAGACAAATGGGACCTATACCAGGGAATTCCTTAGCAAGATGTCCTGGTCTTATGCAATTATAACATATTGTAAATCCTCTTTTTCTCTTAAAGGATCCCAACCTTTCCTGTACTACACACTGGGATCACAGTGATGGACCTGCAATCTGCAAAAATTCTTTCTAGGACCCTGCATCCACTTATTAGTAAAAAAATTCTTTCTATGCATAGGAATAACATATATTTCACTAACTTTATCAAATCTATTCATATCAAATCTTTTTTCTTCTAGTTGTGCCATATTTTTCAGGCTAGTACAAAATCTGTCAAACATACTTAGATTCATACTTTCGAAGTAAAAATTTCCACTTATCTTACCTTTACCAGAGCACAAAGATTAAATATCTTACCTCTTTTCTTCAGATCTAGTTCCTTTCTTAGCACAGAGCTTCGCAAATCAAGTAGAATACTATGTACTACAGTGGCAGATCTACGCACAGAGATTTTTCTTTTCCTCAGTTCTCGGCAATCACAGTTTTAGGTCCTAGCAATGGAACCATTTGTTGGCATAGGGGCAGACCCAAGGTTCAATGCTTCAACAGCACACCAACAAAACCCTAACTATCGGCCCTTTTGGAAACACCTGCGAAGCAGATGAATTCTCACTCGAGGTAAAGGAAGGGGGGGTATCAGGACTCAGGTGTCTACAACCTAGCTGGGACATAGATCTGTGATCACAATACTTAACAGAGCACTTAGCCAATAACATGCATCAAGTTATGAGTCTCCTTCACTTCGTAGATTAACCCTAATAGTAGATCAGCACAGTAGTAAGCAGATCTAACACTTCTGAGCACTTAGCATAATCTCATATCTAACATTCATTCACATAATAATCACTCACAATTCATAGATCTATATATCATACATCAAGAATAGTGCACTAAGAAAATACATGAACAATATAGCACAAAGCATAATAACACAGGATATACGTGGTTCACCCCTGTGTCAGGCTACGTCCACCAACTCTTCTTTTATTTATTAGTCTCCTTCAAGCATCTTTACAAGCATAGAGCCACAAAGCCAACTCCGCATAGGACAGGAGATCTACGCACACCTCGCCAGATCCTCCTTCCTTGAGTTAGATCAAGGCACAGAGCCTTATTACAATCACTTTCACTTAGCTCTACAAGTCTTAACATATAGTATGCACAAAATCCTTCACATAAGTCTCACACTTAGCACTCTTTCACATCTTCTTACACAAAGACAATCTTAGATAGACCTCTCACTCTAAGTCCTATATACTTATTTATACATTACAAAAGAGTCCTAAACATGGGTAAACCCATGGGCCGACATCCCATACCCATTACATAAACCTTAATAACCCAAAAATCCCACAAAATGGGGAGAGATCCCATGATCTTCACTTCGACTGGGCGCTCTGTCTTCAACCAGCCTATCGAAGTCCCAAAAAATGGTCAAACATAACCAAGGTTCTCCAAAACTTGGTCAAGGGCCAACAGGCCCCCAACACTCACCTATGAATCATCCTAAGTCACTCTAATCTAGGTAATACCACTTTGAAGGCATCGAGCTTGGCTCGAGTTACCTCGACTTGCTGCTTCACCAAAGCCTCTTGCTCAGTGAACTTCTAGAGGACTTTCTCGATGACACGACCTTCCAAGAGTTGTTCCACCTGTTGATATTGAGATGGGGGTGAATCAATATCAAGTACAATTTAAAACCTTTTTCAAATTATACTTAATCCATTCAACTATATCCAATGAGAAATGAACAATAGTATAAGAGTTACACTAATACACCACAATACACCATGCACAATATATGAGAAATACTCAATAGTTATTGTTCAAGGGAAGTAATGACTTCCAAAGGTAGTTACAGCTGCCAACTGTAAAGGGAGGGATACACCTCCAAGAGGAAGATACAATCCTCCAATATCAAAAGAGATTTGAACTCTCCATCCTTTCCCCTTCCTTCCACCCAAGAATATATGAGAGATAATAAAACTTTACATTAAATCATCACCATGAACCAATCATCACATAGAACCTGATAATGCTTCCTGAGACTTCTTCAATTTCTACAATTCTTCAATTCTTGG
>SNQJ01S0085153.1:14322-26474 GCA_010110895.2 Picea sitchensis | reverse complement strand
AATTATCTTCAGGGCCTACATGTACTTCCTTCTTCAATTCACTTTGTCATCTTCAAAAATTCATTTCTCCTCAACCATGAGGATCCACGTGATGTGCCACATACCACCGGAAACAAAATGATGTATACTATCCATCCATGGGTTTTGTATTTTCATGTGCATTTTCCTTCATGTCCAAATATCTTTATCAATCTTGCGGTCCAAAACCCATGACTAGGGTTGACATTAATGACAACAGCCAATCTTCCAACAAAACCATGGTTACCACTTGTTCTAGCTATGATCCTTGTCCCTCAATATCTTCAAAAAGGGTGCAGGATTCATCCTACACCAGTTGGAGTCTCTGGGTCACTTCCATCACTCTACTCTAGATGGCATTGACATGTTGTTGAACTGCGCATTGCTCCTGTGATCTTTTCATCTTTTCAATGGTCGTAATCTACTTCAGTTGCACTTGTACTGTAGATGCTTGTTGATTTGCCTCTTGGAGTTGTTCCTCCAATATATTTAGTTTTGGGTCTTCTGAAAGGCACTCATAGGTCTGTGCACTTCGGTCACTGATTTTCTTGCATTCTAAATCTAATGCCTTGATTCTTTCAACTACGCTCCTGGCAGTTTCTTCCCTCTGATCTCACACTTCCTGCGAAGTGCTCGGTACTGCTTGCAGTTCCATCTCTGCTACTCTTGCTTGAAGATGTTGAATGGCTTCAGTGAGCTTCCCCACTTGTCTCTCAGTTGTCTCTTCTTCCATCTAGGCCAAGCCTGATATAGAGTGAAGTTCTCTAGTTACTGCTTCTCTAA
Organism: Picea sitchensis; assembly: GCA_010110895.2. Taxonomy (NCBI): domain Eukaryota; kingdom Viridiplantae; phylum Streptophyta; class Pinopsida; order Pinales; family Pinaceae; genus Picea; species Picea sitchensis. The sequence goes on along the minus strand of SNQJ01S0085153.1, from coordinate 25,673 downwards.
CTCCAATCTTCTCTGTGAGCAGCTGATATTTCTCTCTCTGGATCTGCTCTCTGTCCTCTTCAAACTTTGCTCGGAGGTCATCTTTCTCTTACTGTGCAACCTGAAGTTGCTCTAGGGATTCCTCCTGTGCTTGCTTCAAGGCTTTTGTGGCCTTCTCTTTTCCCTCCTGTGCTCGATGAAGGCAAGCCTCTGTCACATCTGCTAATCTATGTAGTTGGGTAGGATCATCTCCCACTTCTATACCCCCTGATGACAACGGCACAGTAGACACTGTGCGACTCAAATAGAGATCTTGTTGTACCCCTTTTATCTCTGCCTCGATCCTGTCATACATTGCCTCCTACTTCGCTTCGTTTCGTTGAAAAATATCCTTCGAGGTCTCTGATACAACTGCAATGATGAGGTCAATATCATCCACCATGAGTACAGTCTATGACTACGACTTGTTTTCTCGAGACTTCTTCCGCGCTGAGGGTTTCTTTGGAGAAACCTTCCTTTTCTTTGATGTCTAGGCCTCTGTAAGGGGGTCCTTCAATGGTGTTACTTCACTATTTTCCTTCTTGTCTTCTTCCCCTTACTTCTCTTGGATTACTTCGTCGCCTTCTCCTTCTCCAGGTGAGTATAGCCCAGTTTCCTCTGATGCATTGTTTATATCCTACACTTCTAACTTTTTCTTCTTCTTCCTTACACTACTTGGTCCATCATACTCTTCTCAGGTGACCAAAGGAATTCTGATGATGTCAGGGTTGGATAGCTCTGCATCTCCAACTGGTACAAGGAATTCCATAGGCCATTCCTTAGTTATATCCTCCATATCTTCCTCAGTCAATTTATAATACGGCTGCAGCTCCTCCTTTCTTTCATCCCCATGCACGGTGATATATATGAAGTGGTGATCTGCATGGAACTTTGCGAGTGGCCTAAACCAATGGAGTGTATTCGGCATCATTCGAGGGAAAGATTCAATGGCCCGCGTGAGATGTAGGTAGTATGTGTAGAAGATATCGTTCGACTGCCACTGCTTTGCCATATCACTTGAATACCACAAGGTGGTGAACCTCATGGCCAGTGGTTCGGATGGCTCAACTTCAAGGAAGGTCGCTCCCTCCAGCATCTCCCAAGTGACAAAGGTAAAGAGAATCAACAACCAACTGAAGTGAAATTGTAGCCTTGGTCCTACACTTCACGACAATCCTACTCCAACTGGTTGACGAGGTAGCTCGCCCAGTTCATCTGCATCCCTTCAATGCACTTTCCTCTGAGGTCGATGACGAACCCCGTGACCTACATCGGTCTGTTCTTTTTGACAAGCTTACCAGTGATCAACTGGCAAGCTAGGCACACTACGCCATATTGGATGGAGGCTACATTGTATCCCTGCTTCCCCTTCTCCACATCATCATAGGTTTCCTTGATTCATTGTGCCAAGGCGCGATCTATAGCCTTCCCTAGGTAGAATTTATGAGGGTCTGGTCCCTGCATGCTTGGTCCAGTGATCATGTGAATTGGCACTAGATCCATAGGCACGTGCCTATCTAACCACAAGTAACCTTCGTGGAAGCACAACAGAAGGCATTTAACGCACGCGTTAACCTCCTGATGTCTACCGAAGTGGATTATCTTCATGAAGTTTAGAATGGTGGACTGTGCGATCTGCTTAGTCCATGGCTGGGGGACTATCTTCGGCTTCCTCCTAGTCATCTTGGTCAAGTACCTATGTTGTGCAAGCAATGCATAATTTTTCTTGTCTCCCAGGTTAAATTCATTAATTTAAGATCAGGGATCAATCCCATTTGTGATCCTACTATGTGTATCCACTTCAGGAGGTATGTCATGATGAGTGTGTACTCAAAATATCTCGAGACATTGTCATGACTAACTATGCTAGCTAGAGGCAGGATGTAGTCGATCAAAATTGATGGAATGAGCTTCGCATTCACCAAGTCGTCGCAGTGCTTGCTTCTCTTCTCGGTCACGGTTCAGAATGGCCCATATCGATGTCCATTCAGTGGGGATGCTTGCAATCCTCTCGTCGATGAGGCCTATTCTCCTATGGACATGACCTTCTCATTCATAAGGTCTATCATGATCTCCTCCACAGACTTCTCTACTGCATTGTGTTCACCTGGCATACATGCTCGTGATCAGAAATATCAGGTAGGTGGACAAACACTCAAGATAAGCAAAGCGGATGGTGAGGTCTCAAATGCATAGTGCGATAGAAGTCAACTCTCTATGGGATCGAATATCTCAGTTTGCAAAAGTGTCCCTGGTGAGACATGTGATGGGCTAAATAGACAACGTCGTAATGGATTCCTTCAACGGGTCGAATTTCCTCATTCAATACAATTCCATCCATTGTGGCGCCATCCCAATGGTCCAATGGCGATCTTTTCGATAATAAATATGTTTCAAACCATTCCGGAGTGTCATTCTAATGATCGAGACGCCTCCAACTGTCATATTGTTTCGTCGTGGCGAAGTGTCATTCTGCGTTGTTCTGCTATTCTGACGAGATTCAAATTCTACAAGCCTTCCTTCTGCGAAGTCCTCTCTGGAACCTCCTACAATTTTTCTAACTTTTCTTTCTTCTTACTAATCTTTCTTGCCTTCTTTCCTATGATCTGAGTCTCTGGATTCCTCTTTCCATTTCTATTCTTATCTTTTCTTATCATAGTAACTTTGCACTTCTGATGTTCTTTCACAGGGTTCAAATGTGATACTTCTTCTCCTACTAATTTTTGTGTAGATATTTTTCTCTCCTACATGCATAGGTTCTTTAAGTCTCCTTGTGTTCTTTCAACCTCGGCATCCTTCTGCTGCTTCGACTGGTCCTCTTATTCTTGTACTAGTTTCTCTATTTTCTTGGCTATGAAGACCCTTAATTCTTTCTTTTTCTATTCTATGGCTTCCTCTTCTTCTTTCCTTTGGATCTAATCTTTCTCAACCCAGGTTTTTCCTAACATAAGAGCAAAAGGAGTGTTATTCTCAACAAAATTAATGACCTCAAATTATTCTTCAGTCGATGCTCCATGCACTATCATAGGTACATGAGTAAGTATTCCACATAGGGTTATCATATTTCCTTTAAACAACCCTATCCCTCCTTATGAAGGAATCATAGCAGGCTTTCCCAAAATTTCTCAAGTACTCTCTGGCATAATATTCACCTATGTTTCTTCATCCAGAATACAGTCTATGTCGAAGTATCCTATTCTCGTCTCTATTTGTTATTTTTATTTCAAGATCTCTGATAAGTTGTCATCTTTATGATCGTTCATGGTTTCTTTCATCTGTAGTAATAGAGTCTCTGATTCTTTCTAGTTCTCTAACATATCCTTAGTTTCTTGACCTTATTCATAGTTTTCTTGTCTCATGTTCATCTTTTCAAATTTAGAAATCATTCTAGGGAAATCCAAAACCTCATGATCAATAGCTTTACAACAAAGACAAATAGGACCTAGACCAGGCCATTCCTTAGCAAGATGTCCTGGTCTTCTGCAATTATAACATAGTATCAATCCTCTCTTTCTCTTAAATGATCCCCAACCTTTCCTGTACTGCGCACTAGGATCATAGTGATGGACCTGCAATCTGCAAAAATTCTTTCTAGGACCCTGCATCCACTTATTAGTCCAAAAATTCTTTCTATGCATAGGAATAACATGTATTTCACTAACTTTATCAAATCTATTCATATCAAATATTCTTTCTTCTAGTTGTGCCCTAGTTTTCAGGCTAGGAAAAAATCTATCAAACATACTTAGATTCATACTTTCGAAGTAAAAATTTCCACTTATCTTACCTTTACCAGAGCACAAAGCTTAAATATCTTACCTCCTTTCTTCAGATCTAGTTCCTTTCTTAGCACAGAGCTTCGCAAATCAAGTATAATACTACGTTCTACAATGGAAGATCAATGCATAGAGTTTTCTCTTTTCCTGAGTTCTTGGAAATCACAGTTTTAGGTCCTGGTAATGGAACCATTTGTTGGAACAGGGGCAGACCCAGGGTTCAACACTTCAATAGTGCACCAACAAAATCCTAACTACCAACCCTTTTGTCAACACCTGCGAAGCAGATGAAGTCTCACCTGAGGTAGAGGTAGGGGGGGTTATAGGACTCAGGTGTCTACAACCTAGATGGGAAACAGATCTATGATCACAATACTTAACACAAAACTTAGCCAATAACATGCATCAAGTTATGAGTCTCATTCACTTCGTAGATTAAACCTAATAGTAGATAAACACAATAGTAAGCAGATGTAACACTTCCAAGCACTTAACATAATCTCATATCTAACATTCATTCACATAATAAGCACTCAGCATTCATATATCTATATATCATACATCAAGAATAGTGCATTAAGAAAATACACGAACAGTATAGCACAAAGCATAATAACACAGGATATACGTGGTTCACCCCCATGTGGGGCTACATCCACCAACTCTTCTCTACTTTATTAGTCTCTTTCAGTCATATTTACAAGCACAGAGCCACAAAGCCAACTCCGCATAGGATAGGAGATCTGCATGCACCTTGCCAGATCCTCCTTCCACAACTTAGATCAAGGCACAGAGCCTTCTTACAATCACTTGCACTTAGCTCTGCAAGTCTTGACATACAGTATGCACAAAATCCTTCACATAAGTCTCGCACTTAGCACTCTTTCACATCTTCTTACACAAATCCAATCTTAGACAGACCTCTCGCTCTAATTCCTATCTACTTATTTATACATTACAAAAGAGGCCTAAACATGGGTAAACCCATGGGCCGACATCCCATACCCATTACATAAACCCTAATAACCCAAAAATACAGCAAAAGGAGGCGAGATCCCATGATATTCATTTTGCCTAGGTGCTTCATCTTCGACCATCCTATCAAAGTCCCAAAAAATGGTCAAACACAACCAAGGTTCTCCAAAACTTGGTCGAGGGCCAACATGCTTCTATTGGTAGTGGGCTTGTATAATGGAATACATTTATTTTTCATAAGTGGGGTACTCTTAAACTGCATCTAATAGTGTCTCACTATGATAGACCAGTAGATGACCATGCTGAGTGAGAACTACACCCGCAACATAATCAGAAGCATATGTCTCAATCTCAAAAGGTTGTTGTAGATCAAGTAATGAGAGCATTGGGGATGAGAACAAGCAATGTTTCAGAACATCGAATTCTTTCTATTGCAATTTTCCCCGCACAAAATTTTCTTTACCACCACCCTTGGTCACTTGGTTGAGGACCCATGTGATATGGGAGAATCCCAACACAAACCTATGATAGAAATTTGTAAGTCCCAAGAAACTCTAAAGCTCGCTTAGTGTGGTCGGGGTTGGCTAGTCATGAATGACCTAGATCTTGGTTGGATCCACATTCACACCATGATCATAAAAAATAAAGCCTAGGTATCATACCCTATTCATCTTGAAGGAGCATTTTTCCAAGTTAACATATAGCTTGTGTTATCGCAGAGTGTGAAGGACCTGTTGAATAAGTTACAAGTGTTCCACTCAACTCTTGTTGAAGATGAGGATATCATCTTGATATACCACCACACAAAAATTGGTGAAAGGTTGCAAGATATCATCCATCAACCACATTAAAGTGGAAGGGGTGTTCATTAAACCAAAGGGCATGAACAACCATTCAAAAAGACCCTCATTAGACTTGAAAGCAATCTTCCATACATCAATTTGTTCTATTGGGACCTAGTGGTATATTGACTTTAAGTCAATCTTACTAAAGTACTTCGATCCCTTGAGTTGGTCAAGAAGGTCATCAATTCAAGGAATTGGGTACCAGTTTTTTACTGTGATTTTGTTTAGGGCCCTGTAATCAATGCAGATTCACCAGGTCTTGTCTTTATTCTACACAAATATAATTGGGCTTACGTGGGGTGAGGAGCTTGGTCACATGTGCCCATTTTCGAGAAGCTCTTGGATATGTCACTTGATTTTCTCATTTTCCATAAGAGAGCAATGATAGACTATCCCATTGGGTAGAGGTGCATCAGGGGTCAAATCGATTGAATGACTGACCTGAAAGTGTAGAGGTACCCCAGTGGGTGAGGAGAATATGTATTTGTATTCCTCCATGACCTTGTCCACCTTCTTATGCTTCATGGAGAGGCCCTGTGTGGAGGCCATGGATGTGGCTACTACCTTCTATTCACTTTGAGAGTGAATCATAAAGAAGAAACATTTCTTGGTCTAGAAGATGACCTTCCTACATTTTTTAGTGGAGATCAAAGAAATGGAAGTAGGCAGAGCTACCTCTGGAATCATTTACAATTTTCTACCCAAAATAATAATAACATTGTGAGGTATAGAATCATATACAGCATGATTTTTCCAAAGGTAACTGATCCATGTGGATATCAGTGGCCACCCACCTTTTCCGACTGGCTCAAAACAGTTTTCTGGCAATTTTGGCAATTTACTATTTTTAGCAGTTTTTAACTTCTGGGGCCATTTTGAGGGCCCAAATGAAGGTTTTCCGAGATAAAGGTTATAAAAAATAGTCGAAGGCATTATTGATCCCCCAAAATGAATCTCCTCGACTATACCTTTCCAACTAGCTATTATACACCTAAAACGAAGATCGTGTGCAAAAGTTACGACCCCGCGAAGTTGATGTACTAACTTACGCAAATGGGGCCCACATGACTTTTGGAACTTCATCTCCTAGGGTTAGGTTTTTGGATGTCTAGGGTTTTTGACATTCCTATTTATTGTAAAAATTTCTTCAGAGCCTCATTGTAACCATCTTCTTGGGAATGCGAGTAGCCGTCACATCTCTTCTCATAGATAAGTTGCCACCATTCTAGTGAGTCTTTCACTCTGTATTTTTACAGTCTCTGTATATTTCTTTGATTAATAGAAATCATGTATTATTGTATATATGTGTTTATGGTTGCATATCTGATACGTTTCTATTATATTATTGAATATATGTGATATCTCTGTGAATTTATTTATTATATCTCCACTCTCATTTCGTGCCGAAAATAATCTGGATCAGTGGTATCAGAGCAGGTTGTTCTTTTTCGGTTTTTTTTCAGTGCATGTCCCTGACGAGGTACGAGTATATCAAGTTGGGTATCGATATTGTCTCTCTTGAATACAATCTCTTTCACACACCCAAGAAACCCTCAATGGTGGAAGAAAAGAAAAATGACGGAGAAGATGATCCTATCAGCCTGTTGCTTGAGAAAGCTCTCACACGATAGAGGGAAGAAATGATGGAGAATTTTTCCCACATCCTTCAATGCCTCCAGATAGCATCAAGAGAATCTTCATCAAGTGGCCAATTTGGAGGCACCTCACCTTTTAAGGTACAGTTCAATTTTGATATTCCTGTATTTGAAGGACAGATAGATGCAGAAGCCCTAGAAAAATGGTTAAATCTGCTAGAAGGTTATTTCTCTGTTCACAATGTTTTCGATAGAGAGAAGATCACCTTCACACTCCTTAAATCTCTCCCCCATTTCAAACATTGGTGGGAACTTACTAGGAGCAAAGTTCCACAGAGGAGTCTAGAATATATGGGGCCGAACCGACTTGGGATTTTTTTGCGGATGCGGTAAAGGAATAGTATTACCCTGTTGGCAACTATGAGGACCAGTACATGAGATGGAACACACTGTGGCAAGAGAGGGGCCAAGCAGTTCCAGAGTTCACCAATACCTTCCATACCTTGTGCACCAAGCTAGGTATCAAAGACTCTGAACGACATTTGGTTCTAAAATATCGTGGAGCTCTACACAGATACATCCAAACTGAAATGGATTTTCTGGACATCTCATCACTTGGTGCTGCTTATCGATAGGCTGTTAAAATCATGCAGAAATTTAAGCACCATAATAAATGGGAGCTCGGGTCTACCAATCACCAACAACCAAAGTATGACAAAGACGACCCTAACAAACAGTCTCTCGAAAAATAGTCCAAGCAACAGGAAAAGAAGGGTCATGGGAAGACAAAGAAGGACACCGAAAAATTGTGTGATTTCCACAAAAGAACTTGGCACAACACCGATGATTGTCGCTCAAAAAATTCATTGGTGGCCGAGATCAAAGACAAGGAGCCGAACCCTGATTCAGAATCTAATTCTGAAAATAGTGTTAAAGAATAGATCATTGACGCAGACCCCACTACTATTGTCACAACCGCGGGAATTCAACCAGAAGAACCAACAGATCCTGAAGAGGGGGAGTGCCTTTTTCATTCACAAATGTGGGTGAAGGGGACCCCACTGCATTTTATTGTTGATATCAGAAGCCAGAAGAACCTCATCTCAGTGGAGGTCATCAAATAGTTTGGATTGTCAACAACACCACACCCACAGCTATATAATATCGGGTGGCTTTGCCAAGGATGAGATCTTTATGTCAGCCAGCGATGTCGATTGTCATATGGAATCCAACTCTTCAAGGATGAGGTATTATGTGATGTTTCCCCACTGGATGTCTATGATGTTCTCTTGGGACAACCATATATGTGGAAGCACCATGTTGTTTATGAGACTTGACCCCGCAGTGTCATTGTTTTTCTGAGGGGTCATCTCTACAGAATACCAGAGGTAGTTCCAACTACTGTTCCACCTAAAAAGTGTCGCAAGGTAGTATATCATACTTCAAAATTAAGCTTCTTCATAATATGCTCAAAAGGGGAACATAAGGACACTACAACCACTACAGCCTAGCCCCAAGCACCTTCTATCCAACAGAAGTAGGTCGACAAGGTTGTAGTAAAGCACGAAGATTCCTTCTGCACACCATCCTCTCATATAGCCTGACTTTTTGAATAGCCTTAGCCTCAACGGGTTCATGATAGACTTCCACAAACTGAGCAGTGTGACGTCTCCAGCAAGGCAAGCAACTAACCAAGATGCAGATTCAGCAAACGCTTTTCCCTCTCCCTCGGGAACTCAATTCAATGGATACCATTGCTTCCTAAGGAGGGAGAATTTATCCATGTGTATATCGGTGGCCACCCACCTTTTCCGATTGGCTCAAAATAGTTTTATGGCAATTTTGGCAATTTACTATTTTTAGCAGTTTTAAACTTCTGGGGCCATTTTGAGGGCCCAAATGAAGGTTTTTATAGATTGAGGTTCTCAATGATATCTAAAGGAATTATTGAGCCCCCAAAATGAATCTCCTTGAAAATACCTTTCCAATGAGCTATCATACGCCTAAAACGAAGATCGTATGCAAAAGTTACGACCCCGAGAAGTTGATGTACTAACTTACCCAAACAGGGCCCACATGACTTTTGGCGCTTCATCTTCTAGGGTTAGGATTTTTTATGTCTAGGGTTTTTTACATTCCTATTTATTGTAAAAAGGCCTTAAGAGCTTCATTTTAACCATCTTCTTGTGAATGCGAGTAGCCGTCACATCTCTTCTCAGAGATAAGATGCCACCATTCTAGCGAGTCTTTCACTCTGTATTTTTACAGTCTATGTACATTTCTTTGATTAATAGAAATCGTGTATTACTATATATTTGTGTTTATGGTTGCATATCTAAAACATTTATGTTATATTATTGAATATATGCAATATCTCTGTGCATTTCTTTATTATATCTCCGCTCTCATTTCGTGCCGAAAATAATCCAGATCAGTAAGGTTGGCCTAAAAGAACATCACAAACTTCAAGGGGGGGAATATCACACAATACCTCATCCTTGAAGGGCTTTATGTCGTAGGGTAGGGGACATTGTTGTAAGATGGGGAGATCTCTTCCTTGGCAGATCCACCCGATGGTGTAAGGATGAAGATGTATTATTGTAGGCAGTTCCAACTACTTGGACACCTCTGCTAAGATGAGGTTATTTTGACTTTCCCTATCAACAATGAAGTGCATTGGAGCACCCTTCACCCACATGTGCGAGTGGAAAATGTTCTCTCCTTCCTTCAATTCTTCAAGTTCACTTGGTTGGACCTTGGTGGTAGTGATGATGGAACTAGGTTCTGCATCAATGATCTGCTTCACCTTGTCTGAATTCGATTTTGAGTCAGAACCTACATCTAACTCTGAGGATTTCAACTCAGCCACCAACGACTTATTTGAGCGATAGTCATCGATGTTATGTCAAGGAATTTTATGGAATTTGCACCACTTTCCAGTGTCTTTCTTCATCTTCCCATTACCCTTCTTTGTTGGTAACTTGGATTGGTTATCTTGTGGTGTTCCAGCCTTTTGTTTTCCTTTATTATGTGGATTGGGGATACCTTTTACCTGTTTTTGTTGTGATAAATTTGCAGATCCAAACTCCCCCTTATTTTGTTTAAATTTTTGTTCAATTTTGACAGCATATCGATAAGCCATGCCCAGTGATTAGATGTCCAGAAAATCCATTTATGTCTGGATGTATCAATGTAGACTATCACAGTACTTGAGCACTAGGTGTCATTTAGAGTCTTTGATACCCATCTTGGTGCACAAGTTATGGAAGACATTTGTGAACTCTGGCACTATTTGGTCCCTTTCATGTCGTATTCCTCCATGGACTTTTTCTCATAGTAAGTACCCCACCAATCCTTGACATCCCTAAAAGAAACCCAAGTAGGTACAACTACAAACATTGTAGATTCCTCCATGGAATTTTTCTCATAGTAAGTATCCCACCAATCCTTTGACATTGGGGACATCCTTAAGAAGTGCAAAGGTGATATTTTCACTATCGAAAAAAATATGGAGAAAAATACCCTTCGAGGAGATTCAACCATTTATCTAGGGAATCTACATCAATCTGACTCTCAAATACAGGGATGTCAAAACTAACGAGTACCTTGAAGGGGGCATGTTAGAATATAGAAGATGGTGTGCTCGTTTTACCATTGACAATACCCTCGTCACCCAAGCATAGGTCGAAGCCACCCTCCGAGCACCTTAACCTTGACTGAGAATTACTCCGGAAGCAAACCCTAGGCTAGATTTCCAAACAAAGGGTAGCGCACCTTTCCCCAAGGATGGCGCATCACAAAGAACTGATCAGATAGTCCAAACCATAGCCAAGAAATAGTCAAGCCAATACTAAAAACTTGCTACTGTTGCAGCTCCACCTGCAGCTCTCCTCCACAGGTGCGCACCAAAATGGGAACTGCAGTGTGCACCAAACTGGGAACTGTAATTCTTAGATACTGTTAAATGAGAACTGGTGCCCTATATTTATACTGGTTCTACCAGATTTGTAGGGGCCGACTTCTCCTTCTGGATATGTGTCTGTTCAATATATTATTATTATTTCTGGCTGACTTCTTTTCTTGGAGGATAATAACCTAATATAAATTATCTTCTTGAGCTGACAAGACTTCTAGGGTTATTA
>SNQJ01S0085152.1:183263-196716 GCA_010110895.2 Picea sitchensis | reverse complement strand
TAGATCATCGAGGGACATATACAAGATTCAAGGAAAAGTACAGTAAGAAGGAAACACTCTGTAGTACAACTCTCCAGGGAGAGGAAACTTCAATCCTCGCAGTGGATACAGAGGACGAGGACGAGGAGGAGGTATGGGCCAAGGCTGAGGACAAATAATATGTTATAACTGCGTGCAGCTAGGACATTTGGCAAGGGATTATTAGAATCCTTGCACAACCTGCAGTTATTGTAACTTTTTCGAGCACGTCATAGAAGAATGCCCTATGTTGTTGGCTAAGCTTCAGGAAAGACGAGGACCCCACCAGAACCCACAAGTGAAATTGATATATGCCGAACCATGTGGAATAGACCCTAGATTCGTTTTTATTACTCAAGGAGGCGCTGCTACAGGAGAAGATAAAACAATCCAAAGAAAGATCGCAGAAGAATCAGGTATCAGGAAAGTTGTGGAGAAGACTCAGGCTTTTGATGTAAGGAAAGAAAGACAAATATTCAAGGAAGCAAGACAGGATTTCAAGGGGAACCAAGGATCCTCATCTAAAATGTGACCAGAAATAAAAGAGTATGGAATGCCTCAGGCATTTGATCAATCGGCTTCACCGAAAGAAGGAAAAGAGGTAAGTAAACTCATCGAATTTTTGTACAGTTGTCTTAAGTTAATTCAAGATGAGAATGTTGTGCAAGAGTTACAGAACCTAATCAGGCAGTATGAACTAGGAAAGGTAGATCCCTTACTGAACAGGGCAATACACTAGATTGGTAAGAAGAGAAGAACAAACAAAGAATTACATTTGAATGCTCAAATAGGAGAGTATAATATAGACTATGTGGTCCTCGACTTAGGGTCGAAGGTCAATGTCATGATGAAGCAAACTTAGGCACTAATGGGAAAACCGAAGTTGATCTATTCCCCTATCAGGCTTAGAATGGCTAATCAGCAAGTTGTCAGCCCATTTGGATGATTGGAGCATGCCCTGTGGACATCGACGGAGTTAGGACCTTTGCATATTTTGAGGTAATTGAAATTGTTGATGATAGTTTCCCTTACCTTGCATTGCTATGAATTGATTGGGTCTTCAACAATTCTATTGTTGTTGATTTAAAGAAAAGACACATGACATTTGACAGAGTTGGCCTTAGGGTCATTGCACCCTTAGATATAGATGAGGGTCCATGATATACAAAGCCCATAAGAGAATAAGACCATGCATATGAGATGGAAAACATATATAAATTAACAACCAGACAACAGGATTATATCAACCCTACTGCCGATGGAAATCTAAGTTGGTGAAGTAACAGCGCATGTTCATCAGATTCAAAATAAGCGCTGGAGAACTGGCAGAACCAGATGTATGAATTATCCACAAGGAGATGTGCTCGACTGACCAGAGAAGCTCGTTGGATTGGTACAACACTATGTAACTTGCCTACCTTTGATGGTCTTAGCCCTCTAGAAGCATTCCTCTCAAATTTTGAAACAAGTGTACCAACACAACAAAGGTTGTTGGCTATGGATGAGGCCCTGAAAGATATACCAACAAGATGGTGGGGGATGCACAAAAGCAATATTACAGACTAGACACAATGTCGAACCTTGATGACAGCGCGGTTCTCAGCACAAGTAGGAAGCTGTGAAGTGAGGTACACAGGTCAAAGCTTCCCAAAGGACCATCTGCGAAGCTGTGAAGAAGCCTGGAGTGACATTCCTCAAGAACAATGGGTACACATATTCATTAACACGCTGGACACGACCCCTATTAATTGGTACCTTCAAGTGGAGTTGTGCCTCATAACTGCAGATTGGAAAGGTATGCTTCAGAATTTTGTAACCACCTTTTTGTTTGAAAGTGAATTTCCTTCAGTAGATCAAGCACTACAAATTGTGAGGCAGAAAGTATTTAAGGAGGCATATAGCCTCCCTTTAGAGAAAGCAGAGGACAAATGGACTGGGCCATTCCAGAAACTACAAGGATGTTACAACATTAATGTCAACACAGATGATGATCCGAGGAAGGTAAACATTGTTGAGACAAAAGTCCACAGGGATGTGGAAGGACCAGGAGTTGAGTTGTCATTCATTGGACAGCCGATCAAGATAAAGAAAGTCAATATTGGGACAGAGGAGACACCGAATCTTGCCAATGTCGGAGATTATTGAGATGCTGCTACCATTGACAAAATTACAGAATTACTGCACGAGTATTAGGACTTGTTTCCGACCAAGTTCACCGATATGAAGGGTATCAAAGGACCTATGGGAGAGATGAGAATACCTTTGAAACCATATGTGAAGCCAGTCAAGCAAAGACCCTACAAATTGAACCCGAAATATAAGGAAAAGGTGAAGATTGAGCTCGACAGAATGTTAGAAGCATGGATTATTGAACCTGTCGAAGAGTCGGAGTGGATCAACCCTATGGTGGTGCAAGACAAGAAGACAGGAGAGATCAGGATCTACATAGATCTCAGGAAGATGAATGATGCTTGTTTGCATGATCCTTTCCCTCACCATTCACAGACGAAGTGTTGGATAATGTGGGAGGCCATGAGGTATATTCTTTTACAGATGGGTTTTTAGGATACCATCAGATCCATATTGCCAAGGAGGACCACCACAAGACCACATTTTCCACAGAATGGGGATCCTACCAATACATAGTGATGTCATTTGGACTGAAGAATGCCCCAGCCATCTTCTCCAGGGTGGTGGCCAAAGCGTTCAAAGAATTTTTGCATAAGTTTTTAGAAGCCTATTTTGATGACTGGACTGTTTTTAGTTTGCTGAAAAATCATATTGAATGTCTAAGACTAATGTTGGACAAATGCAGGSAGTGTCAAATTGATTTAAATTTGAAGAAGTGCATCTTCTTCTCACCATTTGGAGTATTATTAGGACATATTGTATGCAAGCAAGGATTGCTAGTTGATCCATAAAAAAATGCAATTATAGTCAACTTACCGCCTCCTACTTCAGTCAAACAATTGCGCACTACGCTAAGACATACTGGCTATTACAGTAAATTTATCAAAGGATATGCTCATATTACTACGCCAATGGAGAAGTTATTAAAGAAAGACTATCACTTTGGTTGGACAGATGAATGCCAGCAGAGCTTCGACACACTGAAACAAAAGATGGTGACTGTGCCTATTCTGGTCTTTCCAAACTGGAGCAGAGAATTTCATGTGCATGTCGATGCGTCTTCTATTGCATTAGGAGCAGTATTGGCACAACCTAGAGAAGGGGAGATTGACCATCCATTAGCATTTGYCAGCAGAAATCTATCTACAGCTAAAATCAATTACACTACTACAGAGAGAGACGGATTAGCCATGGTGTACATGCTGCAAAAATTCCACCATTACTTACTAGGAGGACACTTTAAAATGTTTACTGATCACTTTGTGCTAAAGTACCTAGTCAACAAGCCAATGTTGGGGGGGAGAATATGCATATGGCTCCTCCTGTTTCAAGAATATGATTTTGAGATCATAGTTAAGCTAGGAAGAATGAAGAAGGGACCAGACCACCTGTCTAGGTTGGAACATGGCGAAGAACCCACCAATCTGGAGGATACACTACCAGATGCACAGTTGCTCGCCATTAGGAATATGGATGACCACTTCACAGACATAGTTCAATTCCTGTCAACAGGAATGGCTCCAAGTGAGTATATAATTTCCCAAAAGAAACATCTAGTGGTGCGCGTTGTAGACTTTTCATTGATAGTTGGTCAGCTATATAAGATGGGACCTGATGAGATACTAAGAATATGTGTGATGGAGGCAGAGCACCCGCTGATCCTTGCAGAATATCATGAAGGAATTGTAGGAGGACATTACATAGGGAAATCAACTGCGCAGAAGGTTCTATGAGTTGGCCTTTGGTGGCCTACTTTACACAGAGATGCTAAAGAGTATACCAGAGCCTGTGATGTATGCCAGAGAGTTGGAAAACCATCCGAAGATATGAAATGCCACTAGAACCACAGATGACCCTACAAGCATTTCAAAAGTGGTCCATTGACTTCATGGGACCTATAAACCACCAGGGAAGCGCACGAGAGCAACGTACATTATCACTGCGACAGAATACCTGACTAGATAGGTCAAAGAAAGAGAATTCAAGGACTGTAGTGCAACTACAGATGCGCATTTTATATTTGATAACATAATAACCAGGTTTGGATTCCCTAAGACCCTTATGAGTGATCAAGGCACTCATTTCATCAACAAGACAGTTGAAGCCCTGATTGAAGAATTTACAGTTCACCATCAGAAGAGTACACCTTACCATCCACAAGCAAACAGAACGGTTGACGCATTCAACAAAATCTTGGAGACAGCATTGAAAAATATTTGTAGTGTGAATAGGGATGACTGGGATTTAAGAGTAGCAGCAGTACTCTAGGCTTATGGAACCACTTGCAAGAAATTAGCAATGCAGACCCCTTTCAAGTTGGTTTATGGTCTCGAAGTTGTTGTCCCGATGGAGTACTTGGTACCAATATTAAGAATTGTTTCATTTACAGACATGGATGATACTAGCGTTGTTCGTGAGAGGCTTGCCCAGCTGGTTGAACTATAAGAAGACAGATTTATTGTAGGATTCCATTAGCAGGTACAGAAGGAAAGAGAGAAGGCCTATCATGACAGACACATCAAGAAGAGGGCATTTAAGAAAGGTGATTTAGTACCGGTGTATGACATTAAATTTATAAGACATCTAGGGAAGTTCAGAACGCATTGGCTTGGACCATATGAGATTTCCTATGTTACAGAAGGAGGAGTTGCGCAGCTGAAGACATTGAAGGGAGAATGGAAAGAAGGATTAGTGAATGGGAGTTGGTTGAAGTTGTATTATGTCAACCAGCTGCCTCGCAGCTCTCAGTAAAATCAAGGAGAAAAGGGTCTAGGTACCAGGTGCAGTTGAAACTGGGTACCAGACACTGAAAAGACAGTTTGCACAAGGATGGGAAGGAGGCATAAAGCAGAAATAAAAGGCTACATTGTGCAGTCCAAAGTCAAAGTGAAAGGGAAGGATTATATCTGAAGTACCTTAGGATGAGTCACAAGTGAGTGTTGGGGGAATGTTGGCCCTTTGTTATGGAAGGAAGCGAAGATCGAGGAAGAAAAGGTCAAACGCGAACTGCGCGGGAGACACAGTGATTGTCACTAGGTCAAAGTAAGCAAAAGAGCATAAAATCCAGAGTGAAGTATGGAAAATCAATCCATTGGATGAGGAGATCAAGGATGACAGATCAACAAGGAAGATGGATCGAGGAAAACTAATCAAGTAGAGAAAACCACCATTGGGTTCTTAGGAGCACCGCTCAAGAAGGGAGGAAAGACAGGCTAGCGAAGCCTTGAAAAGATGGGTCAAGTTGACCTAGGGTTTTAGACACTTAGGGTTTTGGGTAATTAGGGTTTTGACACCTAGGTTTCGACCTAAGGTTGTTGGTGAGGGACTATAATGTATAAATAGAGGTCGAGAGGACCTAGGTCGGGGGGGTACCAGTGTTGGGTATCGATATTGATTTTTGTTGGTTGAGAGATTATTGTACTGTGAGAGAGAGGAGTGTTGAGAGTGAGAGCCTTCTAGTATTTTAATATCTTCAGCTGGATGCGAAGATCAAGTCCTATAGCTGGGTGCGCAGTAAGGTGGGAGACAGAGAGAAGATCTGTTGACTAAGAGCACAGATCAGAACTGTAAGATTTATCTTAATATATCATAAGCACAGTTTTGTGGACGTAGCCCTAGAGAGAGGGTGAACCACGTATATGTTGTTTCATATGTGTGATTGATGCCTGAATCTCTGTCATTGTTATATTGTTATTTACATTATTATGTTAGATCAGATTTATAGCTACGCGGAGTAGATCTAGTTGATAAGAGATATATGAATGTTGCATTATTGTTGTATTAGTTCCACTTGATATTCCCCTGGTTGTAGACATCTTTGTCCTGCAACCCCCCTCTTAGTTGCTTCGGGTGAGACTACATCTACTTCGCAGGTGTTGCCGAAAGGGCCAGTAGCTAGGGCTTGTTGGTGCGCTCTTGGAGTGAACCCTGGTTCTGCCCCTATGCCAACAATAATATGCATAGTTACATATATAGAATTAGGCCCACTGACCTTAGCATCTAGGCTCTTTGGCCTAATAAAACATAAGCCTACAAGATTATAATTACTTGGCTCACTAGCCTATAAACATCATTACATTTCATAAGGGCTCGGCCTTGGGTATTACAGGAAAGAACTGAAACCGGTCCCAATTTGGAGTTTTCCTTCTAGAAGGATACATATTATCCAGTGGTTCAAGTGTTACATGATAATATAATTGATTTGGAATTATAAAATCAACTCCTTAGATCAAAGAATAGAGCTTTGATTGATATCCAAAGAAGACAAGTTTCAGGGTTCAAAGAAGATAAAAAGAAAGATGCAGTTAACAGTAACTCTCCAAGAGTTAATATTTTCGTTAATTCTAATTTCAAGACCATTCCCAGTAATACTCAGTTTTAAAATATTTTGGTTATTGGTATGAGTTTAGTATTTTTTAGTTTAGTTTGCATTTCATTAATTTTAGTTAATAAAATTGTAGCTACAGAATTTCAAATTCTGTAGCAACTCTAATTTTCGTTTTTATATTTTATTAATTTAAGTTTTGTTTTGTTTTGTTTTTACAGGTGTAAAAAGAATGTCCTGGAAAATGTGGGTAAGGAGAAAATTTGTTTCCAGACAAAATTCTAAAATTGAATAGTTGGTAGTTTTTATTTTTATTTACTTAGTTAATTTAGTTTGGGGAATTAAACAATTTTGTTATTTTCCCATTCTAAATGGATAACTTTTTATTTTTATGGAAGTTAATTTCCATTATTGAATTCCTTCAATATAAAATGGTGAAGGTAAGACAATGAAACAGGGGAGTGTTCAGTTTTTTGGAAAGAAAACATAGCTTAAACAGTTTTGTACAAGTTTCGGTTTTGATACATTATTTTGAATCTCTTTATGAATTTGAATATTATTACAAGCAATAAGTATTTGGTACTATTACTCATATTAGGGTTGTTTATTTTTGAAATCAATGGTTTATATGGATTATGTGTTTTATATGAATTATTGTTTTTTTTTGTACTGGGGGAATCGACAACTTGCGGTTCTCGTACTCACGTGACACAGGGTCGATACCTGTCCGCTACCATTATAACCCCAGGTGCGCCACACAACCCGCAATCATGGACCATAAGTAAATCGGGGTTAGAATCAAACTTGAGACCTCCTTTACATATTTCCTTCCATTTACATGGCACTTGCCAATCGGTCTACACCCCTGTGGGCATGTATATGAATTACTATTGGGATTATAAGTCTGTTGATGAAAACCTCCCTTCTCTCCAAAGGGTTGCACGACCTCCCAGTATAGGATCTTAAACTCTCGAGTTGGATTAGCTCTTCGGGTCTTTACTTGTCCTCTTAAACAATTCACTTAGGCCTCTTTTTCTTTTAGCGCAAATTGTATGATACATGTGATCCCTTCTAAGCACTCTTTCTAATTTTCTTAGGTTCTGGGTGCTATCTCTTCCACACTAGCCCCTCTCTGCATGTGACCTAGAGCTATGACCTCATGTAAGTATGTGATTATGGGTGCAACCAAGAGTGGTTTGAGACTAACCCATCTTTCTCCCCGCAATTCACCTCCAACTTCCACGTATCCCTTTGCCAATACCGTCATTCTAATTGCAACCTACGCTCATATTTCTAAAGTCCGATCATATTTTGGCCCTGCAATCCAACTCGACCATCGATCTTTTGACCTCAACGGTGTTTCGTGATCAACGGATGAGATCTGGGCTCCTTTCCGAAATGATTTTATCTGAATCTCGCAATCTACTGGCGCGTGTCTCCCGCAAATTGACAACTATGATTTACTTTGGAACTTCAAGTTTCAGCCTTTTTAAAAATGGCTCCACCTGTTTCTCCCAAATCGCAAACCTTGAATTCTCCCTAGATAATCAACTGTCCTTATCCCTCCCGCAACCAATGATCGAGATCCGCTTCGCGACTTCATGCTTCGTAGGTTTTCACTCCTCTTCACTTCAAATATTCTGATTTGCGAATTCTAAAGGATCCTCACGACTAACTAGTGTGTGACTTCTCCAAGATCTAATGGTCTGAAATGATTTGGCTCCTCCTGGGCGAATCTTAACCCTTTATCTTTTCCAACCTTCAAAAATTCTTCTTCTGAAGGATTTCTCCCGCTAAATCCTATGTACTTGTTCTTCCTTCGAACTTTGAATTCCTCAAAGGGATTTCTTCAAAACTTAGTCAATTTTTGTTCCTTTGCACTCCTTGCAACTGACCTCTGCACTGTATTACGAGAAAACCAA
Organism: Picea sitchensis; assembly: GCA_010110895.2. Lineage (NCBI taxonomy): Eukaryota > Viridiplantae > Streptophyta > Pinopsida > Pinales > Pinaceae > Picea > Picea sitchensis. Next base: position 188,322 of record SNQJ01S0085152.1, on the reverse strand, counting down.
GTTATTTATCCAAATTTTTCTCCAAGTCAAAGACTTCGCATACGCACTCCTTGCATTCAATATGCACACTCTGCATAAAAATTCCATGTTATCTCTTCTAAGCTTCGAGTCGAAAAATACTCTCACACACACACTCTTTGCGTTCAGTATGCACTTCTTGCATAAACTTACAGAAGAGAAACAATTGAAACTTATTCAATTCTTCATGAATTCATGAATTCACCCTGAATCTCATACATTCACAAAACTCATAACAACAGTAAAATTGTAAAACAGTATCAACACTGTACAAATGGATAAATTATCCTATGTTCTATTCATTCCCAAAACTCATGATTACAACTCCTATCTCTTATAGACACAATACAATGAATAAAACTTTTCTAAAAAATGGATACCACTTCTCGGATCCTCTTCCTCCTATCTAAGTTCTATCACCTTCTACTCTAGCAGTTACCTACTCAACTTAATTAAATGAAACCAAATGTCTAATAAGGGATAATATCCTACACCTGTAATATTTTACAGTCATGTAATGATTTACAATGATCCATTATTTCAGACGGTGGCTTGATTTTACATACAACTAATTAATTAACGAGAAATTAAAAAAATCTCCACACCACTACCAAGATGGTTAAGAGTCGGTTCGGTTCTTTCAATGTGTTGAGGTGTCAATTCGCTTCATCCCTCACTTTCTTGATTTGATAGAGATGCTCCTGCATCATCTATGTTAATTATTTAATCAAGTTTAATAATTCATTTTCAGTTGATTTAATTAAATATTTGTTTTGAAGATCTATAAATTTAGAACATCGTTTATTTTACTTAGATTCATATACTATTAATAATTGGGCCCAATGTTTAGATTTTTCTTTTTAGTTTTATTATGTTTTAGTTCATCTCTTTTACTTTCATTATACATACTTTTCAAAAGAAAACAAATCCTCTTTCATAGAGGTAACTTTTGTTTCAATTAGAATTAATTCATCTGTTGTATATAGTTTAAGATCTATATATATTGATAAGTTAGCTTGTTATTCAATAAAGGGTAAAAAATCATCAATTGATTAAAAGGTGTATATATTTTGAATTTAATAGATTAGATAGTTTTAGTTAACTGGACCTAAACCAGTCGAAATTGCCACTTACAACAGAAACAGATCTAATTGGTATCTTGACCGGGCGATTTCCTCCATGTTTAATATGGTCATATTTGTCCATCAACAAAAGGGAATATTGTCACTATCGAATAAATGTCATTTACCCGCTCTGACTTCGTCATGAACCTAGGAGCTATGGTCTTGTTGATAAAAAACTATCAGACGACAACTGAGAGCATTGGTATCGGAATGCATCATTTGTTAATAGGAACATTTAACTTCTTGTTGCCTATCTCGTTTATTAGTGATACCCTAGTTGGCTACCATAAATCAATCCCCTCGATCCCCGTCATGCAAGTGAGTTCATTTCGAACCACATATTTCGAGGATCCCTGGGTGTTACCCTCATTGTGAAAATCAGTGGAAGGTCCCACACCTTCTTTGGATTATCTAAGAAACAATATTTTGGTACTTGTATGCACCTTAACAATTATACAACACACGCATATGTGATTTTCTCCAAGGAAAGTCTCATACATGTCATTAAATTCTCAACAAATTATAATTTTGCATAATTGTGAATTGAGTTACGAGTTTGGTTAGTTTCCTAACTCTTTTTTTTCTATACACAACCATCTCCAACTATTTGGTGATGATATAAAGAGAGAATGAGCCATGAGGAGAAATTAATGAACCATAAAGAAAAATTATGTTGGTTGCATACCACCTCATCTGCAAGCTTATGTATTCCCATTGTTGTTTTTGTCCTCAGACTTGGAAACCCTCGTTACCAACCATTTCCATGCATCGCCTTATCTGACCAAGAAACATCCTTGGATTCTCTTTGGTTTTGTTTATGAATTGGAGTCAGAGGTTCGTTACATATGTAGTAGCTTAGTGTGAGGGACCTATAATTTGTTCAAGGAGCAATGTCACAACAAGTGTAGGTAACAACTACCCCTCAAATATATTGTTTAATAATAACAATACTCTTTCCTTTAAATTTTGGTGTTCTTCATGTATGTTCGTTGTTTTTTAATATCCATTTATCTAGAACACTAGTTGTCACAAATACTTCTGCTTTTTATCAAATTTGTAAGAATTGGTTATAAGATAACTACCTGCCTTTGTTGTCTTGTGTTTGAAAGTCTTGTAGGTTTTGGAAGGGGAATGAAATATTCCATCCTTGGGATCTACATCAACCTTTGGACATCAAGTAAGTCTTATTTTCTTCTTTTCCAATAGTTATTATTTGATTAAAGTAGTTACAAACTTCTTTGTTTTCTTTCCTTGGAAATTGTCGACCTTTAAGTGGTCACTAATCTGTTATGGTTTACCCACATCCATAGAGGAATTTCCTTGCAACAATTATCTCCAAAGAGTGTCTAATGTATTTCAAAGTTACACATAAAAAAATTTATCAACTTTTTCTTATTCCCAATTCCATTTGTTGCCAACTCACTTTAATTTTGATAGAAGAAAGAAACAGATGTGTAGCCTCGAACTAGGTTCCTTGTTTCACTCTTTGTTGAAATATCAACACCTCTAGAAGGTATTATGGAAAACTAAAAAACCAAAACATGCAAACTGGAATGAGTAAATGAAAACATGCAAATCAAACTTAACTAGGGAAAATTAAACTCAAAACACACCCAAAAAACAAGCCACGCTAGTGAAAGAAAAACACATTCAAAATGTGAAAGACAACAAAACTACTATACAATTTACTACATGTGTAAGAAGTCAAGTGAAGTACCAATTTATAATCTTACCATTGAGAGAAAGGGAATCTAATTCACCTCCAAGCCTTTGTAACCTATAAGTGACAGCTCCTAATTTTTCCACAATCTAGTAAGGATAGAACCATAAGTTATGAAAATTCATGTGTTTTCCTTTGGGATCACTGAATTCATCCCATTTCAAGAACAGATCACATATCTCAATTTTTTTGTCACAAACCTTGTGTTTATCAAACCATATTTTTACGATCTTCTAGCGAGCCACAAAATTTGTAATGGATTTCTCCCTCTCATCCTCTAGCATAATTAATGTGTCAAATCTGTTTTAGAGGGTAGATGAAGGTTGACCCCTTGACTATAATTGGTATTCCAATTTGGGTGCCATACCTTCCAAATCCATTTTGATTATTTCTGTAGTACAAGTGCCTATCCATATTATGACGTTGGGGTCTCTATCTTTTCTTATCCAAATAAAAAGTGTTTTCAGTTCCTCTTTCCCATATAACAGATAGTGAGGAGAAGTCATGAATGCCTCTTTAGGTCTAACTATATCATCCCAGAGAGTGTTAGTTAAATCATTGTGTCAGTTCAAGTGATTCTCAATTACAATATTTTTTGGAAACCAAATAAATGTTTTATTTATTTATTCAACAACTCCATTTCATTGTGTATATTAGTTAGGTGAATTCCTAATAATTATTCCCTTTTCTAGATAAAATTCAGGAAATAATGAAGAAGAAAAATAAGCAACATTATTGAGCATGATGACTGATAGAACCCCAAACCCAGTGATTAAATGTTGTTCCAAAAATTGAATAGCTACTTTTTCATTTAATTGTGTCTGTTGGCAGGAATTGCAACTTGCACAATTTGCACAGGACTTGTTTTTGTCATTAATGACAAACTTTAAAATGTCAAGGGGGGGAGTTTGTTGGTCAGTTTGCACAGGCACCGTGGATCAGTTTGCATAGGCACAGCTTGAATTTTGGAGATCGTCAATTTCGGAGATCGTCACTCCGGGAGTTTCTATTTCGGGATTCTGGGAGTTTCTATTTCGAGATTTTTGCATGGTAAGCAAAAACTCCAACATCACAAAGTCTCGAATGCCAAAATACTGAAAGGGACACATGTCACATGATTTTGGGAGTTTCTATTTTGGGATTCCAGGAGTTTCTATTTCAGATACCGGGAGTTGGAGGTGTCAAGGACACTCACGACAAGAATGATGAAATCAAGAAATGCGAAACCACGACTTAATCTGAGTCATTGATCAAAGGGAGATCATGGACCTTTGATTTGATTCCATTTCAGAGTTTCAGATACTGGGAGTTGGAGCGTCAAGAAATTTCATCACAAGAATGTTGAAACGCCGAAATGCGAAACACCAAAAATTTCGGGGTTCATGACTTGGAGTATTGAAACACTTCATCACAAGAAATTTCGAAACGTCGAAATGTGAAACGCCAAAATACCTTTTTGGTGTAGGCAGTGGTTACCACCGATGGTCATGTGAGAGGGATGAGCTAGCACAAAGCTAAGCTCTATTTTGGGGTTTCATAACTTGAAGTGTCAAGACTCTTCGACACAGGATTGCCGAATTGCCGAAATGCAAAATGCGAAATGCATTTCGATTAACTTGTGGTCACAGCCAATGGACATATGGGTTAGCACAAGTGGTTTTCCAAAGCACTCAAGGGTTATTCCGTGTTGAAAAATTAAAACAGATGTATGTTCATCGAACGATGTTGGTTAAATGTTTAAACTGATCATGTGGATATTGTTCGTCTTGATGCCTTGGCCAATAATAATCACTGTAAGGTAATTATTCAGTTATTGTAATTGAATATTCGAAGCCTGAGGGTTCGAGTGTATGCTCTGAATGTATAGGATAGAAATAAGTGAAATTGGGTGAGATGAAGGTTTGTGCATATGGAATTAATGGTGCAGCCGTAGCTCTAAGGTAAAATTCATTTTTGTAAATGAATATAAAACCGAAATAAAATCATACAGGGATATTGAGAAGAAATGATGAAGATATAGTAGAGATCAAGGGGAGAAGAATGGATTTTGATATGATTATATAAACAGAGAGGACTTGAATGATGAATCTTTTTCTAGAGAAGATAAAGAGTTGGTTTGCAGGTTCTTAGTGATAGAGAAGGATTCCAGGGTGGTAGGGAGGAGAAAGGGGAGACTGTAAAAGTCTCCTGTACAAGT
>SNQJ01S0085152.1:141323-165838 GCA_010110895.2 Picea sitchensis | reverse complement strand
CCGCCCTGGCATACCTGCCCCCCCCTGGGACCCCCCTAGGAAGCGCTCGGCGCAACGGCAGAGCCCTAGGTGTAGGGATCGTCAGACGCAGTTGTCGTATCTGATGCACCCACACACACACACATGCAAAGAATATAACACATACCCAACACTTAGGGCCTTGGAATAGGATTGGAGAGTGAACTCTCCAAGGCCATGCAAACAAAACCTAGCAGTCATTAGAGAGTGATAAATCCATTCTTGCAACCAGTGTGTCGGGAGCCTCCTCTAACACATGACTTAAGCACGAGGTCACATCGGGGCACATCTCTGGTGCTTGTTTTGGTGATTGTGGTATCACTTTGATTACTACGTATAGAGTATTTCATTGGTGCCATGCCTCTATGTGAGGTAACGCCTTTGGAACTTTGGACTTAGTTACCCTACCCTTACGTGTGATTGAACCTATGACTATTCGCTTGTTCATTGACTGTACGGTGGTAGCCTTAGTGAACCTTCCTAGGTAACCAACATAGGTGATTGTAGGTGTGATGTGCATGTAGTACCTGGGGAAGACGTTCATTCACAGTCTCATTTCTTTCACATCAGTCAAGGTTGTTTCATGTAGATCATCGTAACTTCTCCTCATACCTTTGTTGGCTAATTTTATGGGGACTTCATCTCCCCCAGAGGGATGGTTTTCGAAAGGCCCCCTGAGCCATTGGTTTTCTTGCTATTATCCTACATTTGTTAGGGTTTTTCTATTTTATTCTAAGTCTAGATCAGCCTTCAATTAAATTTTGTTTGATTTAGACCTATTATTTTCATCGTGGTTGAATTATTGCATCGGTCCCCTCAACTACGAGGACTAGCACCAATCATGGAGGAACAACCACCTCTTAAGTGATGTGAAATAGGTGATCATGAATTCGAAGGGTATTATCTTTTATTCGAGGAGACTAGTTTGGTTGAAGTGGAAGTGGTTAACAAAAATCCTCCACCAAACTTTAACCCTCCTTTAACTGATCCTGAAGCACCTCTACTTGTCCAAGTTAGGGATATTTCTAGTGATCCTTTTTCTTTGTTTAGAAATCCTCCCACCATGTCAGCACTGACTATTTCATCCAATGTGGTTGAGCCTTCAATCCCATCTACAAGTGGGATTGGGGGCATCCCCGTGATGTCCACATTACCACCCATTACCTCCATTGGACCTACATTGTCCATGCCTTTTTCTACAGGTCCCCCAATGTTAAAATGACCATCCTTTCTATTATGATACTCGCATCTAGATCCTTTTCTAGTGGGGGTTCAAGCCTTGATTTCAGCAAGGGAGGTGCAACTCCTTCTACCTCCACCATTCATATGAGTAGCCCAATATCATTAGGTGTAGGTGAATCTTTTGGGTGGAACTTTTCTAGTGGTTTTGAGGTTATCTCTAGTCAGGATGAGGGTAGTAGTATGTCAGGAGGTTTTAACTCCCCATGAGTTAGCATACATTTCCCTGGGGGCATACCCCTCGAGGGTAACTTTTCAAAATGGGGAAGATTTCCCTTTATCAATACCCCAGGTTCTGAGGGATTCTTCCCTAGGCCTAATTTTTGGAACGTTTCTCTTGGAGGGTCTACATTTATCCCTTGGGGAAATCCCCTTGGGATTACGTCTAGTCCAAGGAGAAGTCATGCTCCTGGAAGAGCCACCAACCCTAGGGGAGTTCACTCTTCGGGAACACCTCAACTGATCAAGAAGAATCCAGAACACTCATAAAGGTACAAAAGGATCTATAAATGATCAAACTTTAATCATCTTAAATGTTGTCGAAAAGGATTTCATTGTGAAGAGCTCGGCGAGAGATTTCCAACAGCATTCACCTCAAATGGACGTTGCATGAGAAATATATGGCTCTTCAAAATTTTAGTCAAAAAAATTCAAAGAGGTGACATGTGAAACCGCTTGAAGGGTGACACATGGCATGTTTGTGCTTGTCTTTATGGTACGGACGTGGTAACACCATAGGATGCCATGTGGCATATCATACAGTTGATATGGAAAGGTGATAGGGAAACTATACAGTCCAAGTGGACCAACCAAGTCTCGACACATGGCATGTTCATACAGGCATAAGTGGACCAATGAAATGTTGTCACGTGGTAGTCTCCCATTGTCCCTTTATGGATATAGTTCATCAAAATTTTATGGGTCGACAGGAGTCAAAAACCTCATGCATACAAGTCTAACGACACACCAATACTCCAAGGGTAGTGAATTAATATTCATATGGAATATAATACATTTAAGTTTGGTTTAAGTTTCAATAAGAAGGAAAAGGGGTTGAGGGATCTCCCCCGAACCATGGTTTATAACATATCCAATGTAATTGGGTGTCAATATTCACGGGAATATGCCATGGGTTTAACAAACAAATTGTATATATAGTATATAGAGTTGCATAAAGCACCAAAGAAGGAGAGTTCCATGGGTTTGAATGTGTGACCTCATCCCAATTATACCAAGGCCATAACCATTGCACCAAAGGTGCCCTATATTATAGATATTCTAACGTAAATTCATTTAAGTTGATGTCGACGTTAGCACCAAGGTCGGGCCACAGTTTTGGTTGGTCTATCCTATTTAATGGACATGGAAACCAATGTGTCGGGAAACAGAGTACGATAATGCATATATATTCATGCAGGGTACTGACAATGCATTGAGATGTGTTCCAAGGAGAGCAAGCATAATGGGTTTGTCTTGTTTTGCATGCCATAGAGCACCATGTCCAAACATAGCCTTGTTTATACTCATTTTTCTCAGTTTCTCGAGAGGAGCAATATGGTGATGTTATTTTGTTGCTAAGATGTTCTCTATGAAATTCTTAGTCCATATTTCCATGTATGAGATCCATAGTGCATCGTTTGGCATGTAAAGAGGGTGAAATTGAGCCAGTTTAGAATATGGTCGAGTTTATACTCTTTTTTCTCATAATTTCGAGAGGAATTCAATGGTAAACTCTATTTCTAGGTTTGAGCAACAAAATATAAGAGTGACTTCAAATTTGGATTTGTAAGTCCATTTTCATTGTAATTTTTGACATTTGAGATTAATGAAGAGAAATCTCACTATTGAAGGGGACTCGAAGATGCATCCTAGGAGAGGTGAAATCCATCATAAAATATTGTCTTATTTAGTTATTTTATTTTTTGTTGTGTCGTCTCACATAATTCTGCAAAATTATCATTGTTTCATGAAGTTTTGGATAAGTAAAAGATTCACATGTGTTACGAAAATCTGTCAAATACGATCAAGAATTATTCTAAATCAAGTTAGATGTTGAAATCTTTGTTTAAAGAATAACTTGCCATCTAAGGATTTCCAGATCAAGTTGGTATCAGAGTGGGTTTTTGAAAAGTATTTGAAGGTTGATGTGACGAGGTTCAAGACTCAAATTGGTGAAGGTGTTTGCAGACTCCTAGCACAAATCTATTTTTGCATAAAACAATATGAGTAAAGATCTCATGAAGTTAAGGCTCCAAAAGGACATTAACTGAAAAATATGAATTAAGGATGCAACTACAATCTCTCGAGGAGGAGAAGCAGAAGCTTCAAGATCAATTGATGTGTCGTGAAGAATTCCACAGAGGTATTTTTCATGAATTGGAAAGAAATTTGCAGGATAAGGACCAGATATTGGCACCATTCCATGAAGTTGGGCAAGTAGAGAATGAAAAATATCCAATACGAGAGAGACTATCTCCTACAAAATGTATAACCGAGGAAGATAATTCATTATATTTTTCTTATCCCTGTCAAGATGGAGAATGCTTTAGGACAGCTAAAGTAAGGAGAACTTCAGATGAATAGGTCCTTCATAATTAATTAGTGTTACCTTCCGGGCCAGGGAAAGGTAACAAATGCAAGACATATCCGGGAAGAGATGTATATTTTAAAGAGGGAATGAAGACATTTCCCACTGGTAAGACTGGTATGAATTTATGGCCTATGTATCCATGTGTTTCTTGTGGAACTAGTAACCATAATATGGATAAATTTCGAAGAATACAATCCTTGCAAGAAGATCAATCCAAGAAGAAAGATAAAAATAAAGGTCATTTTCCAAGACAATAGAAAAGAGGGAATGACAAGAAGGGATTGTGGTTCCAAGATGGGAACAAGAAATTATGCTCTTATTGTGGTAAGAGTGGACATCAGATAGAGAAGTGTTGGACACTTTATCCACACTTATGTTTGAAGAAGAGCCAAGAAGATAGGTAGTAGCCCCAAGTGAAGTTAACAGCCTTGCTGAAATATTTGAGAGAGAATTATTCTTAGTGGTTGGTCTTAATAGTCCAATGTATGAAGACATTGAGGTATGGTTCATGGACAATGGATCATCTCTCCACATGACAAGAATGAGATCGGTATTGCTTACTTTCTTAGAGATCGACGCAAAATGCTATGTAGGATCTAGAACTAACACCATACAAGAAATAATAGGGTTTGAATATGTAAGATTCCAGCTCAAGTCAGGAGTATTTCTGGGAATAGAACATATGTTATACATTCCAGATTTGAAAGTAAACCTACTCTCAGGTGCATCTTTAGAAGATGAAGAATATGCAGTTGCGTTTTAGGAAAGACATGTACTTGTGTATTCAAAGGAAGCTACTCAGGACACGAAAGTGGTGCTTGGTGTTTGAAAGGATAGGTTGTGTAGGATACTAGTAAGACCTATAATTGGATTCAATGGTTTCTTAAATTCAGCATCAGATTCGGCATTAGATTCAATGTCAGATTCAACATCAACGTTAGAGGCATTGTCAAAGACAAGAAATTGTGAGACTCCTTCCAGTACTAAGGGAAGAATGAGTCCATGAAGAAGCCACCTATCTTTGTCCATGGACAAGTATCAAAAAATATTTCATTTTGGAAAAATATTGTAAATATGTATATTTGTAATTAAACAAAAATAGTATGCATATGTAAATGCCTTTTATAATTCTATTTCTATTTTTTTATTAGAGGGCTTGTTAGCCACTCCTTAGAGAATTTCAAAAGTGAGAGGAATCTTGTAGGGATTTCTATATAGCCATTTTTTATAGAATTTGAGAGTGAGGGGAATCTTATAAGGATTTATAAAATCCTTCGACAATAGTGTAGACAATTGTTATTATATTGTTCTTATTATCAGCTAAAGAATTGCATATGGATATAATTTCCTAAATTAATTCTTTTTCCAAAGTGCCAAAGGTGAAGGAACGGAAGAATGTGGTAGCTGGAACATGTAGATAGAGAGAAGGAAGAGCATCATAGCTATGCAAATATTCCTAGAGCTGGTAAATAAATAGTCATATTTGCATAGACAAGAGGTAAATACTTTGTAAATATGTATGATATAAACATATCCTAGATGTTATGCCATGTTCATATAGATGTATACCTTGAGAATAAGCAATTCAAGTAGTACATATCTTTGTGGAAGACATGTTTAGATTTGTTTTCAGGGCAGGAGAGAGGAAATGAACAGGGAATTCATTCAGAGACTCCTACAGATACATTAGTAGTATAGGAATAGTTAATCCATATGAGTAAGGTATAGATAATCATTCAACTTGGTTTTCACGATTGTCGAGATAGACTATCTTCAACAGAGAAGGAGATAGGAGTGGATGTTGAGTACGGGATTCAGATTTGGATATTGCAGAACAGAGAGAATCAATGAGCATACTTTTGTTATGAAGGAACTAATGAGCCAGAATCATAGCTATACCTAAACGTGTGCCAGTAGCCATGAGAAAAAAATCAGAGCTATTTCCAATAGCCAGAGTCAAGGTCATGTTTCAAAGAAGTAGGTAAAAGTACACTGATCTGGAAAGAAAATTTGTATCCAAGATCCAATATCTTAAAAGTAAGATCCAAAATGAACAATTCTAAGATAAGAAATTAGTCCCAGAATATTCAGCAAGGTGGAAGAGTGAATAAGCCTTCTCATCACTAAGTTGTTGAAAAAACCATGAAAAACAATTTAGCAAAGTGGAAGAGTGAGTAAGAGTTATCATCACTAAGTTGTTGAAATATCTATATTTTTTTAGGTCCAAAAGTTATTCAATGGGAAGGTGTGATCTAGGAGGATCCATAAATGCTCAAAATTCCATCATCTCAAATGTTCTTGAAAAGGATTTCATTGTGAATAGCTTAGCGAGAGCTTTCCAATGGTGCAAAAATCACCTCAAACAGACATCGTATGACAAAGATATGGCTCTTTAAAGTTTTGGTAAAAAAATTCAAAGAGGTGACACGTGGAACCACTAGAAGGGTGACACGTGAAAATTCCATACAAGTCTGTATGGTACTGACATGGCAGCACCACAGGACGCCAAGTGACATATCATACAGGTGAGTTGGCAAGGTGACAGGGCAATCATATAGTCCAAGTGGACCAACTAGGTCTCGACACGTGGCATGTTCGTACAGGCACAAGTGGACCAATGAAAGATTGCCACATGTCAATATCCCATTGGTTGTGTATGGATATAGTTCATCAAAATTTTATGGGTCAATCAGAGTCAAACCCCAGACCTCATGCATGCAAGTCTAATGACTTACCAATACACTAAGGGTTGTGAATTAATAATCATATGGAATATAATATATTTAAGTTTTTTTTAAGTTTCAATCAATGGGAAAAGGGGTCAAGGGCTAGCCTCTGACCCATGTTGTATATCAGATCCAATGTAACCGGGTGCCCACATTTGCGGGAGATAACAATAAATATGTCAGGGGATTAACAAACAAACTATATATATATAGTTGCATAAAGCTCCAAAGGAGGAGAGGTCCACGGGTTTGAACCCGTGACCTCTTCCCAATTATACCAACGCCCTAAATATTATGCCAAACGCACCCTATATTATGGAGATTCTGACGTAAATTCATTTAATTTGATGTTGACGTTAGCACCAAGGTTGGGCCACGATTTTGGTCGATCTAGCCTATTTAACGGACATAAAAACCAATGCATCGGGACACAGAGTATGAGAATGCATATATTTATGTGCAGGGTATGATCAATGCATTGAGATGTGTGCCAAGGAGAGCAAGCATAATGGGTTTGTCATGTTTTACGTGCTATAGAGCACCATGTCCAAACATAGTCTTGTTTATACTCATTTTTCTGAGTTTCTCGAGAGGATCATGATGGTGATGTTATTTTTGTGCTAATATGTTGTCTATGAAAGTCTTAGTCCATATTTCCATCTATGAGATCTATAGTGCATCGTTTTGCGTGTAAAGAGGGTGAAATTGAGCCAGTTCAGAATATGATCGAGTTTATAGTCCTTTTTCTCAGAATTTCGAGAGGAATTCAATGGTAAACTCTATTTCTGGTTTTGAGTAGTAGAATAGAAGAGTGAATTCAAATTTGTCTTTGTAAGTCCATTTTTATTGTAATTTTTGACATTTGAGATTAATGAAGAGCAGTCTCACTATTGAAGGGGACTCAGAGATGTAGCCTAGGAGAGGTGAACTCCATCATCAAATATTGTAGTATTTAGTTCTTTGTGTGTGTGTGTGTGTGTCATATCACATAATTCTGCAAAATTATCATCATTTCATGAATTTTTGGATAAGTAAAAGATTCACATGTGTTATGAAAATCTGTCAAATATGATCAAGAATTATTCTGAATCAAGTTAGATGTTGAAATGTGTGTTTTAAGAATAATTTTTCATCTAAGGATTTTTGGATCATCAACCCTCTGACAGTACAAACATGGGGGGACCGCAAGGTTCATCTAGGACAGTAGAGACTTCATCTCCCTCCCAGTATTCATTTGTCCATATGTTGCTTCCCTTCCTCAAACGTTAGACTTACTTGATATATTTTGGTTGACAAATAGCCACATTCCCCACAACGCTTCATGTTCGACTATGCCTAGAAACCTACCTTCAGACATACTGAAATTCGATAAAAAGATGGTAGAAGGCCCCTCCACACACATCATGACGTATCACTTATGGTGCTCATCCAATTACTTGTTGGATGATAATGTGAGGCTGCATCTTTTCCAGTGATCCCTGACCGAAGTTGTCACTAAATGGTACATTGAATTACAAGGTGGTTACTTTAAAATATTTAATGACTTGGAAATGGTGTTCTTTACGCATTACAAGTTACCCATTATGTACGAAATAGGAACGAAGATCTTGACTTCACTATGTCAGGATACTTCCACTCACATTTTTTATCACATTCATAAGTGGCAATGAAGGTGTCGGATGATCAAGACCCAGATTTTGGATAAGCTCTTGATGGATTGGTTCACCAAATCCCTCCTTCCAACCATTGTCAAGGATGTATCTATGGTTGGGGAAACTACTGAGGAGAAAGCCATTATGCGTGCCCAGTATTTGGAATTGATTTCCTCTCGGTAGAGTACCCTTTATGACATTATTCCCCATGCTCCTAGGTCATCGACGGATCCAAAGAAGCCAAACCCGGGACCCCATGCTGATGGTGTGGTTGGTTATGTTTCCCATGCCTCTATTGTGGTGTACCCAGCCACTCTGGTATCTACTGGGATGGCGGGGCACTGAAAAATTTCACCAAATTCCCTCTAACATCCACTATAACATCCACATTTAAATCAAAACATGCCAGATAACATACAAATCCATAGCAAAATCATTATATAATTCATAGAATAAACCATACAACATAGCATTTAACATAAACATAGGAACATAGTACTTATCTCTTAAAAATCCACCGACTGGTTGTAGACCTACAACATACCACCCATACATAGATCTCACTGCTCATAAATTTTCAGCAGTGGATCACCGCCTGAGCTAGGGCTAGGACTACACCAAAGAAAAGGATTCCTAATCCAATAATGGTCCACAATCAGTACCAACATGGTCTAAGCCAAGTTACCAAACCTCAGTTTCACTCCAACCTAAAATCCGCATGTTGTGCATGAACCAGCATCTTCTTCCTAGCCCGATGGACCTCTTCAAATTGAGAAGCCATCTTTTGATGCACTGCTTCACCCTTCAAATGGAATTCTTCAAAGAATGAAACATAATCCAAACACATAGGCCGCCCACAACTACAACATTGTGAAATAATTGGCCCAAGAACCTTGTGCCACGTCTGCCCTCGAAGTCCTCTAGAGTTGTCCAACACAATGAAAAGCCTTGTTTTATGATATAAGTGGGGTTGATCCCTCGGAGTCAAATTTGATGACCTTTGATTATGATCAGGTTACTCATAGGCTCTCCCATTAGGTTTCCTTCCAAATCAAAATGCACACGATGGGGAAAAACATCTTTCGAACTGTGGTTGATGAAGAAGCCTCGACTTACATCATGTCTATTTCTTATTGGAAGGCCATTGGATCTCTTAGGATTGACACATATGCAACATAGTTGAAATAATTCAATGGAAATATGTTCCAACCTCATGGAATAATCACCACCTTACCTATCGAGTTAGGTGGTAAGACTATCTTTGTTGTTGTGGAGGTCATTGATGCACCTCTTGAGTACAATTTTCTACTTGGGCGTACTTGGTTCTGTGAGATGACTGTAGTTGCCTCATCAGTCTTTAGGGTCTTACGCTTCCCTCATCAAGGGAAAATAGTGATGATTGATAAACTTGTGTTTTGTACGCTAGACCTTGGATCAAATGCAAGGTATAATGTACCATTTGTCGGTGATACCCAGAAGTCTTATATGAGTATGGGTGTGTGGATGTTTAAATATCCTTCACTCATGGGAAAATTCCCCCTTTGCCCACCACCTCCTACTGCAGACATTTCTCCATTCAATATTATTTCTTCTTTTACCAGTGGATCCCTTGGCTCTATTGATCCTTGGATGGTACCTCATCCCGAGGACGTTGAGTCATATCGAGATTCCATGCCACTCACCATGCTTGATATTGTCGATCCGGTAATCTCATCAGCATCAGTTTATACTAGTCAACACCTCCATACTCATATGGAGTGTGATCAACCTACTCCGACCATATGGGTTATTGACTCTCTAAGATCACTTGGCATCCTATATTTTGAGTTTCCTTCAGAAGAGGCCATCTTAGATGTCATGGATTCCATAGATAAGCCTAAGGAAGATGAGTGTCATCAAGAATGCATCCTCCCTGATTTGGAACCCATGAGAGTTAGCATGATGAGTCTTGATCTAGGACTAGGGGCATTCACTGGGGCATCTAGTGGACCTCACAATATTGACCCTTTTCTACCTCAGTTATCTTTTTTAGAACTTGCTAGTGAAATGCTTACTTTCCATTACACTAAAGATTTATATTTTGTACCTCCTTCATGTCTTGATGAACCCCATCAAGGAGTTGTCATAGTTCATGAAACCACTCATGATGAGTATATTTGTATGTAGAAATTCATTCCTATGTGGCATGGCTCCAGCATGGTGTGCCATATGATGTCGACAATGGCTCATGAGTTCAGTTATTATGAAAAATATCCATGGCTTGATCCTAGCAATGGGCTCTACTTGGCATAAAGAATCAAGATGCATAATGCCTTGTACATAGGTGTGTGGTGTGAGTGATTTTGTTTTGCATATATCATATCCAAAAACATTTCATTTTTTGAGATTTCACTAGGAATTTTGACCCCAGAATCTAGTTTACATGTGTTGATAGTATTACGGGGACTTTTTTTTATGAAGATTGTGATTTCCACCGAACTTGAGGTATGTGTTATTTGAATTGGCATATAGGGATATGTTTTTCCCTGCATCATCTTGCATTATTAACTGTCCATTATGTCATCACAATGCCTTAGGTTCGATTTCGTTAGGTTGCAACATTATCCATTCTATTTGCACGTCATAACTTGTGTGGTAGTGCCTACCCTCCATGGGCACCCTAGTTAGCACCCGGATTTCCATCTAGTGCCCATGATGAAATTTTTTGTAGGCCCAGGAGCCCTCCTTTAGCCCCTCAATGACTTGATGATGGAGCCCCATTTTCCTCTCTTCATCTATATTCTAGACACATCTCGTGGGGGTTCCTAAGAAAAAATCATTATTTCTTAATGGTCATTAATGCATTTGTTGATTGTGTCATGCCTCCCATCACTGCATTGTTGTTTTCCTAGATCCCACTTACCGCTATTGTAGTAGCCTTTGACCATCTGCCTCTTGCATTATTTGGCCTCTATTTTCCATCCACCTACCCGCAGAGAGAACAATTGTTAAGAGTGGATCTCACTTGCCTGTACCATTTGCACTCATATTTCTTAGGTCAGTTCCATGCTCTTGGAACATAGGAGCATGTTTTTAAGCCACTCATTCTCTCCAAACGAGTATACTTTTATCTCTTTTTTGGACTCATAAAATACCATGAAAAAGACATTATCAAGTACACTTTTATCTCTTTTTTGTACTTGTAAAAGAACACAAAAAAGGTACATACAGAGTATACTTTTATTTCTCTTTCACACTCGTTAAACCATGAAGGAGACAAAAAAGACAAAAAAAAAGAGTGGGATTTTTTCACCACTGGTCTATTCTCAAAATGGAAACATTAGTCGAGTCACCCTTGAACATGGCACCTTTTGAGTCCTCATCATATAGTTGGGTTTTAGCTTGCCTAAGAGTTGTCACAATAATATGAGTCATAGATACTCCTCCGACCAGTTACTCTTCCATTCATTATGGAGATTGATTCAATGCCTCCCACGTTGTTGCACTATATTCGTCCAACTCTTATGTCTTGTTTCCAAGTCACCATTGTGTCATGCTATATGTTCAATGGAAGTTTAAGCCTTAGCCGACCATTTGTTGTTTTTTTGACTTTCTGAGTCGACCATCCCAGTGTCAGTTGTACTTAGTGATAATCTCTCTTCACATCATCTCTCAGTGTATGTTTCATATTGATTAATGGGGGATGCATTAAGGCCCTCCTTTGATGGATCCCTTCCTATATAATACAACATATTATCTATGACGAGGATCCAGAAACCAGCCAATACCTTGGAGATTGTAGTCCTTAGTGGCAAGCCTCCTCGTGATCAATCGTGGATCTGTATTATTGACTCCTAATCGATTGATTCTACAAGTGTTTGACTTCAAATCCTGTATTCACACTCACTAGAATGTACTAGGTACCTTGGGGTCCATATTCCTCATCGGTGGGTCTCCTCGTGTATGTTAATGGTATACATCAATGAGCAATAATCAGCTGGTTTCTACCATACTCAACATCAACTCATCTATTTGCATGATGTAGATTCATACCATGGGGGTTTGGGACAAATACCTTGGGTTTAGAGACACATAATTCCTTTACAGCATCCCCTCCCAAGTTGCAATGGAGTATATCACTTATCTATGAGTACTTTGAAGACTTCGGGGGCACTTCCCTCAGTGCTCATTGTCTTCCTAATGTATATATGTTGTGTCATATGAGTGGTAATCAGATGGTTTCTACCATGTTCAACATCATCTCATATATTTTGATTATGTAGATTCATACCATAGGGGTTTGGGACGAAGACCTTGGGTTCAGAAACGCATCATTCATTTACAACATCCCCTCCCAAGTTGTGATGGAGTATATCACTTATTTATGAGTACTTTGAAGACTTCGGGGGCACTTCTCTCAGTTATCATTGTCTTCCTAAGGTATATATGTTGTGTCATAGATCCACATTGCATTTGTTGGTGGTTATGATTGTATTCATTACATAGATCCACATTGTATTGTCTCATGGATATAATCTCATTGATGACATGGATCCACCGTGTATTATTTTGTGGCCATGGTCTTTCATTTCATGTCATGGATCCGCAGTGTTTTTTTTTTGTGGCCATGCTCTTCGAAGTCTGAGTATGTCTACCTAGGGGATGGTCTATATACACACTCATCCTTGGTGTTTGATTGCAGACACTCTTTGACTTCCAGACCTCATTTTCTCTCTCTTCATGTTGCCTCACATGGACACTATTTTATTGTAATGTGTTTTGGCCATCCATTATTTTCCTAATCTCAAACATTAGGGGGCATATGTTATAGCCTTAATATCCACCCTATGTGCCAAAAGGGAATCCAGTAGATGATGAAAGCCAAAGCACATTTCTTACTTGATATTTGGGACATTTTTTAGGGTCATCACAGGACATGTAAGAGACAACACGCAGTGATAGTCACATGTCATAATTAGTGCAACAAGCAATGATCTGTGTAACCTTATAGATTTGATGAGTTACAAAGAGATAATAAATGGGTGAGTTGTATATTCATGGCGTGATCCTAGGAACTCACATCATTTGAGTTTCTATTGGGTTCTAGAATATTTAGAATCTCTCAAAAGCCTCTTCCAAGCATCTATATCAAGAAGTCAACTCTTGAGAAAGGGGAAGGAAAAATCATTTGTAGATTCATGTTTTCCAATTGCAAAGGTGGTTTTCCTATTCAAAACAACCAGAATCAAATTGTCTATTTTGATCAAGCACTTGAGGAGAAGCAAGGACCAAGGAGCCAAGGAGGTTGCATCATCACTAAGATATGATTTTGATGTAATTCCTTCATATTAATCAATATATCATTGGTTTTACCCAAAATATGTTTGTATTTAATTTAGAAATGTTTGGATCTAGTCTTGCAATCAATAGATCAGTTTAGATCTAGACAAAAATAGTGATTTCTAACACTGGGAGAAGAACAAGATTGGTGTTTGTTTGTTTCTTGTGTGCATGAAGCAGGTTGCAAGAGATGAAGCTTGATCTCAGGAGCTGTAACAGCCAGTACATACGAGTAAATCCTACATAGATAAGGTATGCCACTCTATCCACTCTTTGTATAAAAGGAATTGCTTGATTAGATCTAGGAAAATTATAGAAGTCTAGCCCCATTGTCTTTCTAGGATCAATAGGCAAGTCCTAGGGAGATGTAACTCAACATACTGGTGAGATTTATCCAATAACAGTCAGTCTTGAGAAGGGATCAAACTATTCTTTGGTTAAATTATGATAAGGAGGTTCTCTAAATAGGATATCTTGTATGTTATCTAGAAACCATATTGATAATAAGTTTTGTTGGCAAATGAGGTGGAAAATAAAATGTCTTGAAGAATTAATATTTGCAACAGAAATCATATTTTTTTCAGAGAAATGGGACAACGCATGGATTTGAAGTGTCAAGACTTCCATAACAACCTATTATGTTTTTTAATTAGAAATGGGTTCCAAACTTGAAGGCTCGAGCTAGCATTCGAAAAGCATAAAGGTAGTAGTTGAAGACTGAGGAAAGGGTTAACAAATTATGAAATTTGGCAACAAATGGATTGTGTTCTCTGTAATGAAGCACATGGGATTCTTGTAATTTTCTCAAGATCATGGATTTAAATATGGATTCAAAGCTCATTTCAAACGGAGTTTGTTTTCCTCTTAATTTTTTGTGTTAAGATTCCTATATTTGCATCCATGTTCTTTCTCATTATTTGAATAAGATTGCAAACAATAATTCGGTACAATCACCATTGTTTTTCATAAATTGAAGAAATTGTAAATTGTAGGCATGATTTGTGTATGTTGAAGATAAATAAAACATATCCTGTGTTTCAACTTATTTCATCATATCTATTTTGCACATGTTATTTATGCAAATAGAGAGTTACATATTGTAGAAATTTGAGTCAATTTCAACCTTGTTTTATGTACCTTTAATATATACATGTTTAAGGACCTGTAAATTAATTTATTTCATTCATTTTGTTGGATAAATTACCTTATTCCCAATAAAATCATCCTTCTTCATCTTAGATCTGCAAATACTTCCTTACTCACTATTAGGCCTATGATTTATTGTTCTTCTCCTTTCTTCCACCTGTCATTACCAGCAATTGGGCTTTGTTGAATGAGACTCCATTCCCAATGGATTAGACCTCTGATATTTGAAGTTACGGTATTTTTATTCTGATCTATTGTCATTATTATCCTCAACCATGTTTATCCTTTTCTTTATTTATTTAAATCTGGCATCTTGAACCTAATGATCGAGAGTTGTTTCTTAGTGACAATAGGCAGCTAATTATCTCAAATATGATGAGGAAGGCCCCTCTGGCCCAAGAGCCAACATGTGGCCTAAAGTAGGTTCTTATATGTCTTTTCATTTTTCGTAAGCATCTAGGAACAATCCCAAGTTACAACAGGTTGTGCATTTGTGTCTCTCAAATCATTTAGTATTAACTTCCATTGCTATGATATTTTTCATATATCAAGGTTGAAACATTTTATTTTATATTATTTAGATCTCTGTAAATATTATGTTCCATGGGATCTAGGAAAATAATCAAAGACTTACTTGTAGTAGGTATGTTGGGTATGTGTTATACGGAAAATAATCAAAAACAAATCTGCCTCGGGAAATATGTCACATATTTAGGTGGTTTTTCGGCACATGGTTTTTGCCAATGGTTTTTCTATTTCCAGTTAAGGAATTAGGGTTTTTGACTAATCCAAGTAATTGGGTTAGGGTTTTGGATGACGATGGATCCTACATGTATATTTTATTGTAAACAATGTAACACTATGAATGAATATAGAATATGTTGGTTTTCTCGATTTGGGTTTCCAGGGGAAAAATCTGTGTAATGTTTGTATTTGCCATTGTATATTTTATGTTATTTTACTGAAAATCCATTTGCAATAAATATTGTACAAGGTTAAAATATAAATTTGGTATCAGATCTTTGTTGGCTTCAGGGAGATGCCTTTGTGGTCAAGGGTTTGGATCGGGACTGTGATAATCCTTGTTACAGTGGGAGATATGTGGTATTGATTTTTCAGGTGAAAATAAATGGAAAGCAATTCGAAGATGGAGATTGAGAAGTTTAATGGGAAAATTTTTGAGATGTGGAAGCTCAAGATGGAAGATATGTTGGTGGACAGAGATCAGTGGATCACGGTAGATCTAGGTAATGCACCTATAGGAACTTCAACATATGACTAGAAAACGTTGGATCGGAAGGTGAAGAGAACAATCTGACTGTGTCTCTCAAATTCAATATTATTGAATGTGTCAGAGGAAGCTACAACCAAGGATTTATGGGATAAGTTGGGGAAGTTGTATCAATCTAAGTACCTAGTGAATAAACTATTCCTGAGAAAGAAGCTGTATAACCTGAGGATGAGAGATGGAGACTCGGTGGTAGAGAATTTGAACGCCTTCAATACTGTGGTAAGTCAGTTAGTATCTATTGATATTAAAATTTCAGATGAAGATAAATGTATCGGTTTACTGTGTTATTTACCAGACTCATGGGATAGTCTGGTTGTGGCCATAGGTAGTAATACAACTTCCTTGAAGTTTGATAAAGTGGTCTCATCCTTGTTGTGTAGCAATACAACTTCCTTGAAGTTTGATAAAGCGTCTCATCCTTATTGTTAGAGGAGATGAGATGAAAGAATATGGAAGGACATAGCAATGCATAATATTATTTGAGAGAGGGCGCTCCTCAAGAAAGAAAAAGATCTAAGTTTTCAAGTGGGAGATCTAATTATAATGGTAGATCTAAATCTCTTGGAAATTTTGTAAAGGTATGTTGGATATGTGGAAAAGAAGGGAACTACAAGAAGCAGTGTAGATCCAAAGTTGAGAAAAATAAGGGATCTGAAGAATCTCCTTCTACAGAAGAAAAGACCTCTAAGGAAGAAGGAGGGAATGTGTACTTGGATTCTTCAATAACACATGAAGATCATGAGGCATGGTTGGTTGAATCTGGTGCATCCTTTCATATGACTCCCCACAGAGAGTGGTTCTCGAATATGAAAGGTATGATGGAGGTAATGTTTTAATAGGTGATGATTTGGCAACCAGAATCATAGGATGAGGAAAATTCAAGTTGAGGCTCATAGATGGAAGGATTAGAACACTACATGGTGTTATGTACATCCCAGGTTTGGCTAGAAATTTGATTTTTGTAAGCAAAATGGACGATGCAGGGGTAAAAACAATATTTGAAAAGGAAACCTGCAGGATGGTTCGAGGAGCAATGGTGTTGTTGAAGGGAGTTCGGTTTCGAACTTTGTATAAGCTTCAAGGAAGCACTATTAGTGATGGATGTAATAGTTCCATTGTTCCTGATATTGGATTTGAAGAAGAAATAAATCATACAGTCTCTAGAGAAAAGGTCATGTTTTGGCATCAAAGACTGGGGCATATCGGAGAGAAGGGTCTTCAACTACTACACGGTAAAGGTATGATTAAAGGTATGTCTAACTGCTCTCTGGATTTTGATTTCTGTGAACATTGTCTATATGGGAAGCAGAATCGGGTAAGATTAACCTCTGGTGCCATGAGGGCAGAAGGAATTTTACAACTAGTTCATAGTGATGTTTTTGGACCTATGTCGGTCCCATCATTGGGAAAAGTTGTGTACTATGTCCCATTTATAGATGAATTCTCGAGGAATACTTGGATATATTTCCTCAGGAAGAAATCTGAAGTCTTTGACAGGTTTAAAGAGTTTAAGGCTCTTGTTGAGAATCAAATAGAGAAAAGAATTAAGGTGTTGAGGTCAGATAATGGCGGAGAGTTCTGCGGGAATGAATTTGAAGAATTTTGTAAGAAGTGTGGTATAGCAAGGAAGAAGACTACTCCATATACACCTCAGCATAATGGAGTTGCAGAAAGGATGAACATGATGTTGATGGAAAAAGCAAGTTGCATGCTCAATGGTGTCGGGTTAGGGCAAGAATTTTGTGCAGAGGCAATGGGTACTGCATGTTACCTGGTCAATAGATCACCCTCATCAGCATTGGATGACAAGACTCCATAAGAGGTATGGACTGTTAAGGAGCCTTCTCTCACACATCTCAAGTTATTTGGTTGTGATGCATTTGTTCATGTTCCAAAGGAAAACAAGAGTAAGCTAGATAAGAAGGATGAAAAGTGTATCTTTATTGGATATAAATATGGTCTAAAAGGTTATAAGATTTGGAACCCAGAAACTAAGAAGGTAGTGTATAGACGAGATGTGGTATTTAGAGAAATGAAGGATGTTGTTAAACAGGAAGTCCTACCAAGCAAGGAAGAACCAGAGAAAATAGAGTTTGATTTAAAGGATGATGAATCAGACTCTATAGAAGAACAGGAATCAGAAGAAGAAGATCCTCATACTCCAGTATTGAGGAGATTAGTTCGAGAAAGAAGGCTATCGGAAAGGTATACTCCATATGATTTCCGTTCAAATTTTTCTTTTTCTATTACTGATGATGATCCTAGAACTGTCAGGGAGGCAATGGATTCAGAGGATGGAAATATCTAGAAAAGGGCCATGGATGAATAAATGGAATCTTTGGATAAGAATGAGGCTTGGGATCTAGTGGAGTTACCGACTGGAAGAAATCCCATTGGTAGCAAATGGGTATTTAAAAAGAAGCTGAATGTAGAAGGAAAAGTGGAGAAACACAAATCTTGGTTAGTAAATTCCCAGGTTGAGGGAATTGATTTTGGTGAGATTTTTTCTCTTGTTGCCAAGTTAACCTCTATAATATTTATGTTATATGTTGCTACTGCATTTGATTTTGAAGTAGAACATATGGATCTGAAGACAACATTCCTACATGGGGATCTGGAAGAAGAAATCTATATGAAGCAACCAGAAGGTTATGTTGTGAAGGGAAAGAAGGAGTTGCTATGTAAACTGAAAAATTCCATGTATGGTTTAAAACAATAACCAAGGATGTGGTATCAAAAATTGGATACTTATATGATGGGACTTGGCTTCACAAGAAGCAAAGAGGATCATTCTGTGTATTTTAATTTAATTGGTGATCATTTGATTTATTTGGTCTTGTATGTGGATGACTTGTTGTTGATAGGAAACAACAAGGAGATTATCCAGGATGTGAAAAATCAGTTGTCCTCTAAATTTGACATGAAGGATCGCGGTGCTTCAAATTTCATTTTGGGCATGGAAATTAAAAGAGATCATAAAAAAAGGAAAATCTGGTTAAATCAGAGAAAATATGTCGAGACAATATTATAGAGGTTTAATATGAAGGAATGTAAACCGGCCAAGGTTCATATTCATGTTGGTGTAAAGTTATCTGTGGATCAGTGTCCCAAGACAAAATAAGAGGTGGAGGACATGTCTCGTGTTCCATATGGAAGTGAAATTGGAATTTTGATGTATGCAATGGTTTGTACTAGACCATACATTGCACATGCAGTGGGAATTTTGAGCAGGTATATGTCAAAACTAGGGAAGGAGCATTGGACAGCAGTAAAAATGGTTTTCGGGTATTTGCGTGGCACTGCTAGCTATGGATTGTGCTACCAAGGAAGACCGAGATTGGACAGAGTGGTGGATATACATGGCTTTGGGGATACATACTAGGCTGGAGATATGGATTGTAGGAGATCTACAAGTGGGTATGTGTTTAACCTGTTTGGAGGAGCAATAAGTTGGATGAGAAAAATACAGGTTGTAGTGGCACTTTCAACTAGAGAATTTGAATACATGGCAACCACTCATGCAAGTAAGGAAGCAGTATGGTTACAAAGATTGTGTTCAAGTATTGCGTTGGTACAACAAGTTGTAAGGATAGATTGTGATAGTCAAAGTGCAATTTTTTTGGCAAAGAACCCGGCTTATCATTCAAAGACAAAGCATATCGATATTCAATATCACTTTGTGAGAGACATGGTTGAAGAAAAGAAAGTATTGTTGATGAAGGTGGACACTTTGAAGAATGTTGCAGATTCATTAACAAAATCTGTGAGCACTAAGAAGTTCTCTTGGTGTAGAGGATCCATGGGCATTGTTGTCGTGGATTGTTGACTATGTAACCATGTAACCCCATGTATGCAAAGAAAACAACAAGTGGGATAATGTTGGGTATGTTTTATATTCTTTGTCGAGCGTGAAGCGGGGTTTGAGGGGGGGATTCTAGGCCCCCCATTGGGGGATGCAGCGCCCCCAAGAAAAAAATTTATGCCTCGAGAAATGTGTTACATATTTAGGTGGTTTTTTGGCACATGGTTTTTACCGATGGTTTTTCTATTTCCAGTTAAGGAATTAGGGTTGTTGACTAATCTAGGTCATTGGGTTAGGGTTTTGGATGTCACTGGATCCTATATGTATATTGTATTGTAAACACTGTAAAACTATGAATAAATATAGAATATGATGGTTTTCCTGGTTTGGGTTTCCAGGGGAAAAATCTTTGTGTAATGTTTGTATTTTCCATTGTATATTTTATGTTATTTTACTAAAAATATGTTTGCAGTAAATATTGTACAAGGTTAAAATCTACAAGGTATACTAGAGGATTTCTTGGAAATAGGGGTTGCAGTCCAAGTTTTTCTAGTATTCATAGTTTGGGAAGTGGTTGGTTGTTTAGGCAATGGTCCCTTACTTCTGGTATGATAATCACTTTGGAAAATAAATCCTTCCTCTACTAATTCATCATCTTCAACCACATTGCAACCTAGGAGAATGTACCATAGAAACATATATGATTCACTAGGTTGATCCAAAATTTATTCATCCATTTATCCCTCAATTGGATCATTGGATTCTTTTTCTTGAATGAAACCATCCATAAACCTATTTTCTACCATATTCATTTAATTTATCTATTTAGGACATGAGTGTTTTTAGTGAAATGCTATATGATAGTTGCAAATGTTATCCATACCCATCCCCTCTAAATTAATATTCAAATTTATCAATGTGGGTTTTATAGGTCTAGGGGGGATAGGTCTCCTAAAGTAATGTCTATATGGTCTTTGGTTTGAATTTCCTTCACCATTATTCCTTTTCATGTCTATTACTTCATTTGATAATCATTTTATCATTCTTTTGATTCTCTCCATATCCATGGAATCTTTATCCTTACCTTCCATAGTCTACTTTGATTGAGTCCTAGGTAAGATGAGGTTTTTATTGGGTTAAGAAAACTCTTTATTTATAAAAGTTTTATGGCTTTCTCTTCATCCCATAATTTCAAATTATGTAATATTGGATTCTTCAAAAGTTGATGCTAAGGTATTTTTTCTAGCTTGCTTGACAAACATGGAAATTGGTGCAAGTAAGGCATTAGAATAAACTTCGATTTGAAGGTATTGCATGGGTTTAGTTCCATATTTAAACTTATTCAAGGTAGTGTTAAACCTTTAGTTAAAATATTTTACCCTCTCCTTAGGACTCATGATTAAATATAATAACTTAGACATTAAAGAATTGGTGGTATTTTCTTCCCCAAATTTATCTAAAAAGACTTTCTAAAAGTCGCCCCAATTGGTAATTGTTCCAATAGGTAGATTGAAATACCATGTAGAAGGTTTACTTTCAAAAGTGTAAAGGAAAAGTCTACATGCCACATCTTCATGTTGCACATTGATTAATCCGATGGATAGAATGAATTTATTAATGTGATCTTCCAAAGGATTGGATAGTTTAGGATCATATTTGGGAAGCAAGTGCTCTAGATGTTTAGGTAAATTATGTAGTTGACCAGGAAAGGTCACATCTTGAGACAAATGGGATTTATTATGATTGTTTCCCATATTTGAGTGATGAAAATTTGTGTCTAAATGTTTAGAGTCAAAATTTGATCCTTCTCAGTGGTCTAAATAAGAATTAGAGTCTATCTATCTTTTAGAGTGCTCACTTTCTATCGAGGTGGTAGCAAGGTTGATCAGTGTTGGAGAAATTAAGTTGAAAGGTTGAGTAATTTCTTGTAAGGCTATGTCTACCAAGTCTTCTATGGTATGAACCAGAGTATGATCCCTAGTGTTATTTGTGTTTCAAGAATTTTGTCTTCACCGAGGAAGTAAATGGGTTACGAGAAAAGTATTGATATACCTTATCTAAGCCTGGGTAATATGTCTAAAAGTGTTTACCTCCTAGTTTGATATTGTATATGGAATTTCCTTAGTGTCAAGTACATGATTTTCCAAGTCTTGAGGTGTTGGATTTTCAGAAGTCTAACTTTCAGGATTTAGAATATCAGTTTTGGAATATGGGTTTTTATACGACTTTCCATACACAAAACCTCCTTCTAGCACCAATTTTGTTAAGGGGAATGGAATCCTAAGACCCAACATTATGGATTAAACCTAAGGAAGAGGCCCAATTAGACTATTCATTGTTTAGAATGGAATAATCCTTCAGGTTTTGGTCCAACAACCATTCGATGGGATTTATAAAATGTTTTGAAAGTATTTATGTTTTCTAATATTTTTTCGTTATATATTAAATGCAAAAACCAAGTGGGTTTAAATAATTTTTTCATTGAGATGTAGCTCTGGAAACAATGGAAAGAAATAACTCCACAAATTTATTCTTCAAAGAAATAATTCTACTAAAAAAATGTTGCTATAGTAATATTCCCAAGAAACATAGATTACACTTTTGCAAAAGGGGGAAACCTATGAGAACAACACGCAAATATTTTCCATTTGATTCATAATTTTGTACATAATTAATTCCACAGCAGTTAATGTATTAAATGACAAATTACAAATTAGGAAAACCAAGAAACAAATTAACAAAGCACATATAACTTATTTGTTGAAAATAATAAAGTGAGTAGTTCACTAAATCGCACAAGAAACTTGATAAAATAGAAACTCTTACTAGACATGTGAGACATCAACCAACAATAGAATAATTCATGAGTTAGAAATGTTCTATGATAAAATATTTAGCAAAATTTCATTGGCCTCTAAACTGAGAGCTTTTGAATTAACTTTTGAAATAATTCTCAATACAATTTTTTACCATCACCTCAGATCCCAAAATCCCTTTCTAAGATGTCTACTTACATATTCATAAGGAAAAAATCATCTAATAATAGAATAAAACAAATCACGCCCATGCAAAAGACATGTGAGTCCCTCATCCATTACATCTCAAGTCAACTAGGAGTTGTTGCTTTAGGATGTTCATATTCATAATTTCCCCATTGTTTGAATAACTCATCACACATAATTTTGATGAGTGAACATACATTTGTCTTGGGGTGAACTCAACATTGGAATTCATCGCACATAATTGGATGAGTAAACACATGTTTCTCTTTGGGTTAACCAAAAATTGGGATTTCTCAATAAAACCTTTTCATATACATCTTTATTTTGGGCAAGGTATACTCTAGTCAAGTCACTGATCTTACTTCACTAGTTATAAATATCTGCAAGTGTCCATGTTTTGATGAAGATATGCTCTTTACTTTTAACTCATGCTTTGTTGCAATATCCTTGAAATGATCCATCACTTCATTAACTGGTTGAAACCCCTCCATCAGAACAAAGCTAAGAAACCTACTCCATTTATTGGCATCCTTGATCAAGTCCCAGATCTTGATAAAATCCAACCATTCATCTTCTATTACTTTATGTGATCCATTGGCTAACTTTCCCCAATAATTGATCACTTTATTGATCCTGACTAGTTCTTCCTTGTCTAAAATTTTGATTTTGTGATCCTCATGACCCCAGATATTATGAATTTGTTTAATAAAATATTTCCATTATTGTGCATTGGCTTGGTGTTCCTTCCAGGTAATATTCTATTTGTACAAAATATACAACTGTATGTTTAAACCCTACAACTCAAACACTTTAACAGTACTTTTTTTTTTAAATAGCCATTAATGTTTTCCTTTTCAAGGACTTCCTCTATGAAACTCTGAACTGCATCTTGTGCCCAATTATATTATTTAACTTGGTTCTCCAAAATAGAATTTCTCTTTCCAATGATTTTGATTTCCTCCTCTCCACATTTGACCTTATTAATGGTGGCATGTGAGATGGATATCCCAACAGACAATAGGTCACCAAGTTTAGTTTCTTGATGTCTAACATAGACTCTTCAGTGGTGAAAAAAATAGAGGTATCCACATCCACCCTCTTTCTCTTTTCGGTTCTCTTCACAATAGCTTGCTTGTGATGATTATATTCTGTAAATTTGATATCTACAACCTCTTCCAAATGTTATGGAATTTGTTTATCTCCCCATGAAAAACAAAATTCTAGACTCCTTGGAGTGTGTATCTACTGCATCATTGATTATTTTCCCTTGTTTGAAGTATTTGAAGTAACACCATCGTCCTTTGTCAAATCTATGACATTATGTGGAGGTGGGGGTGCCTAGTGTGTTGGTTGTTGTGTAGGAGCTTACTTTTCTTGTTGTTGTGTATCACCTACTATGCCACCTATTTCCATTTCTGTTGGACCTACTTCTTGATACAACCTTTATTCATCCTTCATTATTTCTTCTACTAGTTGTTTCTTCCTATGTCCCTTAGCTATTAACTTCTCTTTTTCATTCTTTTCATTTTCCTAAACTAAGAGTCTTTTTTCCTCCTCCATATTCCTCAAATCCTCTTCTTGTCTTATTTTTTATTATTATTATTTTCTCCTCATTTCAACTCTCTCTCTCTCTCATTTCATTTCCTTTTTCCTCTATTTTTCTTCAAATGATTTCCTTTTCATTTATGTTTCCAATTGATCCATTTCGTCTCTCTCTCTCTCTCTCTCTC